>JAAMPD010000522.1:0-47884 GCA_025266255.1 Trissolcus basalis | reverse complement strand
TAACATTGCCCATCATGAGAAAATTAAAATTTGTCGCAGCAATATGTGAAAAGACACCGCGAAAAATTGACAGATTTGAACTTCGATTTAAAAATTTACTCTGATTTGTCAATTAATCGACCAAAAAACTTGATGTATTTTGTAAGATTAACTATCAAAAATGATTGAAAAATCATTGTTTTCATATCTATATGATTTATTCTTTTATTCATTTATATGTTAAAATAAGTTTGTGACATAAAGGTTAAAGGTTCCAGAGAATTGCCCATATACGCTCGTTACACCCTGGTATATGACATTTTGAAAAATTAAATAATCTGATATTTTTGTAAAATTATCAGATTATATATACAATTTTGTGCCTTATCAAAATATCAAATGCATCAAAAAATGTATCAAAAGTTTTGGTTCGGTTTCTTCCGTTCCTAACGATGCTCCAAAATTGGTAAACTCGCGTGGCGCGTGGTATCCGTGCCGGTTGACAGTTCCAAGTTCATGTTTCGACTCTCTTATTGTTTACCAACAAACATTTGAACTGCTGTAATTATTTAATAAAGATTGTTGTTATAGTTAATGATTGAATTCTCTTATCAGAGTCAAGCATCAGTTTTTGCACACACACCGTAAGTGAACTTATATTCTAGTGTTTGTATCAACTTAACCTCAAAATTATATTATTATAAGGTTAAAAATTATTTGAATTATAAATTTAATATGAATATGGAATGAACAATAAATTATTATAATTAAACGATTGGTTTACAGGAACTAATATGGCTTTGACTAATGTTTCCGGGATTCCAGACAGGCACTGGCAACCTCCTTTTGTATCACTTGAAACAACGTACGAAGGAATTTTATTATTTATATAATTTTTTTCACGTCGAATAAAATTTCAATGATAAATTTGATTGTTGTAATACAATTAATTGACAATGAATAATAGATGGTAAATTTTACAGAATGGGAGAAGTAGTGGTTGAACTTTACTGGAAACACGCACCAATAACTTGTAAAAATTTTGCTGAACTTGTCAAGAGAGGATATTACAATGGCACAAAATTTCATAGAATTATTAGAGATTTCATGATTCAAGGTAAGCTAAAAACTTACTCTTTTTAAATGTCATATTTTTTTTGCATTCTGAGTTTTTATGTTCCTTTTTTTATTTTAACATAGGCGGAGACCCAACTGGGACTGGAAAAGGTGGATACTCAATTTATGGAGAGACTTTCGATGATGAAATACACGACGATTTGAAACATACAGGTATGAAAAAAAGTGTGAACTGAAATTCAATACGTATTAGTTTATATTACTTTCATCTGAGAATTAATTTAAAATTTCAGGTGCTGGAATATTGTCCATGGCTAATTCTGGACCAAATACAAATGGATCTCAATTTTTTATAACTTTAGCACCGACACAATGGCTCGATGGAAAGCATGCCATCTTTGGTAAACAACAAAATGATGAAATTTCATTTACAGTAATACATGTTGGGAGTTATACTAAAATCTTAATCCTGTTTCAGGGAGAATTTATTCCGGAATGTCTGTAATCCAGAGGATCGGACTGGTTGAAACGGACAAAAATGACAGACCAGTGGACGAAGTATCAATAGTCAAAGGAACGATAAAGAACGTATAAAATGAACTAAAGATATTGTCACACCGACTTTTTGGATTGAAAAGCGTATTAATCAACTGACTGAACCAGCCTGATAACTTAAGCCGATAAGTTTCATGGAGCAACAAGTTCTGCATAAAAAAACGTTGAATCTAAAATGACATTTTGCGAGCTCGTCTGATTCATGTTCATATATCAACGAACTCCGAAAAAAATACGATGACTTGTAAAAACAAACACTACATTGTACAGTTTCTCGATAAAATAGGAATCTTCTCTTATCGCTTGATTGCCTGGAGAGGAAAATTTTCTTCCTTCGGCATTCGTTGTTATATGATGTAAAATATGAACTTCAAAATAAAGCCAATAAATTTATAGATCAAGTTTCTTATTTTCAGGCAATTCATTTCTGTTTATTATGGTCGAGTAAAACTGTGTTTAATTTATTAAGAAAATTTAAACGTGAGCACGTTGCCGGCGAAGGTCATGTTGAAACGATTCACGGTCAGAGCTGAGTCTATACGATCAGATGTTTCGATCACTGTTTACGTGTACGTGCTTCGCAAAGCAAAGTTCCTTCCGTACACCTGATATAATTTTTGTAATTAGAAACAATGTCCAACACCATCTTGTATGTTGAAAACGATACCGCAGGAGTAACGAAACGACTGTGCGAAGTTATTCAAGACCATGCTAATAAGGCGATTGAAGAAAATGACATATTTAAGATAGGATTATCAGGTATTAAAATTGTTGGTTAATTATTATAAATATGAAATTCGAATTTGTCAAAGTTTAATTACTCGAATATGTTCATTCGATAATAATGAATGTCAAAAAAAATTTTGTCTTTGCAAATCAAATTTTATAGAGTTTTTATAGATTCAAAAACTTTCAAAACGGAATAAAACGCTGTGTAAAGTATTTTCTTAAGGTTCATTTACACGTGTCGTGAAGTGACGGGAAGCCTTTACCGGCAATGACGTGATCTTTAGCAGACTATTATGATTTGTTTAAATAAATACATTAATATTACAATATTTTTGTTAAATGTTGTACATCAGTTTCCTCATTATTTTATCTACCTTTATTTCAATTTTAGAATAAATGAGATTTGTTAAAAATGTAACAATACTGTTTTTAAGATTTTCTTTTCTTAAAAGAAAACTTGTATTTTTTATAATAAATGTTTTTATAATTAAAAAAATCATATTTTAGGTGGATCATTAGTCAAAATACTAGCTCAGGGATTACCATCGCTGTCAACCGACTGGACCAAGTGGCGTTTCTTCTTTTGCGACGAAAGAATCGTGCCTTTTGACGATGAAGAAAGTACTTACGGTCTTTATAAAGCTAATTTAATCGGAAAAGTTCCTATTACAGAGGACCAGTTTATAAAAGTTGATCCAAAACTAAGCGGTATGACTAAAACCTTCCAAAATATATTTCATAAAACATCATTTACAATATTGTATATACAAAAATTTAAAAATATGAATTTGTAATTTCAGTTGAAGATGCAGCGAAAGATTATATAAAAAAACTCGCTCCATTTTTTTCTCCTGATAGCTTACCGGAGTTTGACCTTCTGTTATTGGGATTAGGTCCAGATGGACATACATGTTCCTTGTTTCCCGGTCACCGAGTTTTGAACGAGACCATGTTCTGGGTGTCTCCTGTGATGGATTCACCAAAACCTCCACCGTTTAGAATTACCCTCACTCTTCCTGTTATCAATAACGCGAAAGCTTGCGTTTTCCCAATCGCAGGGTCTGGCAAAGCTGACATAGTTAAAGTACTTGTTTTCTTATTCATTTATTAAAATTTCGTTACATTCTGATAATAATATTAATGATGTTATAATGCAGTTTATATTGACAACAAATGATAGTAACGTTTCTTATTTTCAGCGTATTTATCAAGATAAAGACGATTTGCCAGCTACTAAAGTTCAACTGACAAAAGGCAAACTTTACTGGATCCTTGATGAAGGAGCAGCTTCGAAAATACAAGTTTCCTCTTAAGTAAGCAAAATATTTTTTTTTCGTTTGCTATCACATTCCTAAACAAAAGTGTATTTTTGGAAATGAATCATTAGAAAAAACGGAAAATAAATTTGTTACAAAATATAAGTTTGTTTTAAATGTAGACAGGAAGAGGTACTTAATGATAGGCATAAGAAATAATTAAACTTGATATTTTTTTTAGAAAAAATTGTTATATTTATTAAATAAGTATCCAATGTAATCTGCATTCAAATGGATCTGGATGGGAAACAGAAATGTGGGCAATTATAAAATTCATCTAATCTTTATACCGATTTTGGCGGTATATCACAGGTTGCATTTGAATACAGAAAACAACGGACGATAGTGAAATTTTGTACATACACAACACGTAACGATTGGAAACGAGCTTGATCAGCATTCGTGCTTTTCATTTTGTTTTTGCTTTTTTCTTCTTTTACAGTCTAATATATTAATGAAAAACATGAAATAAATAATAAATATCGGAATAAAAAGGAGAAAACGAAAAAGATTTACATACAAATTTTTATGTATTTGCACAAAACTGAAACAAAATAGAGAGAGAAGATCCGCCGTGAGACCGACGAATTTATCATATAATAATAATATCGAGATGTATATTCTTGCTGAGATAGAGTATGCAAACGATAGTGACAATGATAATGATACTAATAAATACAATAAACTCGACGTATCAAAATAATGAGAAAAAGAAAGGGAAAGAAGTTTAAAAAGCACTTAACGTGGAAAGTTTTAAATAAAAGTAATCATTTTCGTTTGACACGAATTTCCGTTACACGATTAGGTGCTTTTTTTTGTTTCTCGTTGCCGAACATTGTAAGCCTTCAAGAGAAAGGGAAGAAGGGTCTGCGAATTGCAAAACTTACTCAAACGTCTCAGTTCCGTTCAAAGACATCTTTGCACACTTTCTCAGACATACAAAATACGCACGGTATATCACGTTATAAACATCTTCGGCTAGATTCAATACAATTTTTTGTTAACCTAAGCGCACTAAGCTTATCGCCTTTGGCATTATAAAATCTTGCAATTTGTTTATTTTGCAATGTCATTGCATGATAAATGCCATCGATTGTGTAACACATTTGCCTCCCTTCTATATCTTAAAAGTCTGATCCTGACTAAGAAAAGTCAGTCTAATCAACAATTGCACATGCGACGCAACGACATTATACGCGAGTTGCTTTTTTTACAATGTCGCTGGTCACGATTTTTCCTAAATTTGGTCATTAACATGAAACTATTCGTACAATCGTTTTGTTTTTTTTTTCAAATCACGTAAAATCGATGTTACAAATCAATCAGTCATGTTTCAATCATTTCTTTTTGTTACGTAAAACCGAGGAGGATACTTGAATGAAGTATACATGAAAGAAAAAAAAATTAGTTCACCGCTTTTCAAAGCACCTTTTGAAACGTTCTCGATATCAATCAGACTGAGACTGACTTGCGTAAAACAGTACAAACACTAATTTCAAAAGACTTCTAAAAATTGTTCAAGTTCGTAACTGTTAGTTGTCGATTAGCAAAGTTTTAGGAATGAATAATTTTCCAAGTTCAATTATTTTAATCGCATTATATCGTACTATAATTAAACCTGACTTTAAAGACACATTTAATTTCGCAGATCAACCGGTGTATAAGCGCGCTTTCATAAAGCATGCGCCGGTTTTTTGTTTATGGGTATTGCGCTTCGTTTATAACGTTTAAATGAATTTGTTTATCCGTTTGATTGAACGCGAGTAGCAAGCAGAATAATGAATTAGGAACCGCGTTCGTAGCTCGCCGATAAATAATTACACTTATTACGCAATAAGTATAACCGAGCCACAAGATCACTAATTGTTTGTCCTTCGTCTATTTGTTCAACTGGAACACTCTAATGTATAGTAACACCTTGAAATTTCGGAGAAAGAAAAAACATCGATTCACGTTGAAACATTTTAACGCAGAGAAGTCTTACGACGGAATTCCTTTTTCCTGCTTTTTTTAACGTTTCGTTATTTAATATAGAAAAAGATTTTATTAACGTGTCAAGCGTGTCATATACGAAGAGTTAAATAGAGAAGAATTGGACAAGAGTTAGATTCGTGCGCGCACACGTGTCAATGCTCCGTTATTATATTGAAAAAATATAATTGATAAAAAGAGCCCTTAGCTAGCAGTTAATAAATAGTCGAGAGCTAGACGCGTGAAGGTATAACCAATGAGCGCACGTTTGACTTACTGTCAAACGAACGTACAATGATAAATTATTTGCGCTAATGGTACATTTAATAATTTAATTAGATTGTAGCCTAACGAATATCTCAATCACGTCATGTTAACTCCAAGGAATTGCCGGATGTTTTCATATACAAAGTAACTCACAGATACCGCTGGTGACACCTGTGAATGAAACATTCTCGAATCAGAATCTGTTACCTTTGTTGGTAATTATTATTCAAAGTAATTAAACTGTCTGTTACCTTTAAGAAATTAGGCGTTATGCCACGGTACAAGCCTCGGATACCTTCTCTTTGGAAAATATCTTTGAAAATACTGATCATTGTGTTTGGCTCCTTTGTAAACATCACTTGAGCTTGTAACTTTGTTCTGACTAGAGCTAACGGGTACGAGCAAACCTGGCCTGCTGTGCTTGACGTTGCGCCGCACAACATTAACAGCCAAAACGTCGGATGTTCGCCGTTCGAGTGTGTTTTGATGTATCTGTTTTTCAGTGTCTGAAATCAATCAAAATAATAAATGATTGTTTGTCTTTACCAATTTCAAAGTTCGAAAAACAATAATAAGATAACGTAATTGGATGAATTAAATTAAACACTCAAAGTTCATTACTTCATGATGACTCATGAAATTCAATTAAATTGAAAATTAGTAAAACAAAATTGTTTTAATATTAAATATCTTTTGACTTGTTATAAAAATTAGATCTCCTATAAACAAAATAGCAGCGAAATAAATAGTAATGAGGATATACATGTTGGATAAAAGTAAGCTTCTATTTATCGATGAAAAATGAAAGTTAGATTTTTGTGATAATCAATTTGTCGGCATGAAATCCAGTGGAATTTGAACATCGATTGGATTACCTCATAAACGGCTAGATCAATGCCGGCATATGGCAAGATCCCAATCAAATTAGGAACGTAGCCTCTGTAGAACGTCGGGATGCCAGCCTGTTGGTAGATTTTTTTCGCGGCGTCAACGATGCCGGAATATTCACCGGTTTTGCGCAACGCCAGTCTCGTTTTCAGGACCTACAAACGAAAGTAAAATTGTTTATAAAATCCACTTTCACTCGTTCTCAACGATCTCGACAAGTAAAAGTCAAGTTCGCCCAGTGGAATCCAAATTGACCCAGTTTCAATCAACTAAAAACGGTTCTTTTAAATTCGTCACTAACGAACCTCAAGGGGATAGATCACAGATTGGCTGATTCCACCCGCTATCGAACCCGCGACGAATCGTTCGTAGATGCTGAGCTCGTGCGATTCGTCAGTTTTGATAGCCCGCTTGACTTGCTCGTACGCCATGAATTTGAGCGCCGATTCCGGCCCTATTTTAAGTACGTTGATGCCGTTTCCTCGCCAATAGCTGGTCACACCACCTTCACGAAACATGTACTTCCCGCAGCTGATTATGTTACAATGCCGCGTTCCGTGAACCTGAAAATCAATTACAAATTACAATTTCAGTCTCAAAAATCTACAAAAATATCACATTGCATCTCAATTTCAATCTATTTTTTTGTTCTTATCAATTCATCAGTTTATTCCTATCGAAAATTCCGATTGAGTCATTTAAATGACAGGTTATTTTAAATAAATCAAATGATCAAATTTTAATAGCAATTTAAATAGCGAATCGAGACAACGATTATTGAAAACCGATTAAATTTCTTAATCAAAAGTTTAGAATTTAGAAAACAAAGTGAATTTGTTTTCTCTTCTGGTTTGGTTTTACCTGTAGATAAACTTTGATACGATCCAAAGGTGCTGTGCAGGTACGTGACACGGCGCCGGCAATTCCTCCTGCGACCAAATGTCGCCACCACATCCCGGTGACCATCTCGTTGCTGGTGAAATCATCTGGCACGCCAATGTCCTCGCCAATGTCCATATACTGTAAACAGAAGATGAAAATGAAAATTCCACGTAGAAGGAAAACAGCCAGCGTGTCAAAGCAAATTGTTAACAAATTTGGTCCAATGAAAAACAAAGTACTACAAATGATGCCGGTGGAATTGATCCAGCTTGCACATGAGAATCAAAACGATTGCATCACAGGGGTCATTTTCGAAACCACTAAACTATTCAATTACCGAGAATTTGTGCGGGCAAACCATCCTGTTTGTTTAACAATCATAAATTTAAACCAATCGAGCATGATTGAACGATAAAAACAATAAGTCAGTGTACGATTTCCGATTATTCATCGGCACCTATTGTGCGACTACAACAAACTCTTACCACCTTACAGATAAAAATACACTCAAACGAGTCGTATATACTAATGCGATATTTGCACCGGCTTTGCTCTAACGCGACTTATCAAATCGCATGGACTTGCTCCAAAAAATTGAATCAACTCTTCGTCGTTTTGATTCTTTGGTCTCGTGATTTTTCAACAATTTCAAAATCATTCATTTATTCATTTAAATATCCTCTTCTCTTTGGGTTTTCTGATATCAGTAGGATCGATAGATTATCAAAAGTCTGTACAGCGTGTGATTGTCGCGCGATCTTTTTTTTTTTTTTTTCGGGTGCATCGTTGATGTTTCAAAGGTCGATTGTGATATCGAGTTTCTGAGTACTTAACTCGATGTAAAACTCAAAAATGAGGTCACTGTCAATATTGTCCAGGGTGTCCATCGATCGGGCTTGTCGAGAACGAGTCAAGAACAAAATTTTCTGTTGTGGCTCTCTGGTGTGCGAGTGTCGAGTTAACTCTCGAACGCGACGACTGGTCACTGGCTAACCACGGGCAGTCGAAAATGCGCGAATGAAAGTGTGCCCGGGCACCCGGCCAACGAAATACCCCAGCGCCGACTCGTCCAATGTCAATTTGCTGATTTTCATCCCGTTTCCTTTTTCGTCAACAGCCGTTCAATTGAGAGGCCAAATTCAGGTCGCTTTTGGATCCTCTTCAACAAACATTTTTCTGCCACCTCTCATTAAAATTATCAACTCTTTCAGTCCCCACCAAATTTACCGATTCAAAATTAAGAAATTATTATTCGGTCCTGTTATTTTTAGTTTGTATCAGAAATCAGATTGTACAAAACAAATTTGTTCCGCAATGAGTAATCGTGATACGAAATCAGCAAATGTTTTGACAAGGTTGTTCTCTCTAATCAGATTGTGAATTCCATCCAAAAGTATTTCGCGAATTTCCGATTACGAAAAGTCTGCGCGAACATTTTTTCGGCTGGTTAAAGTGATGATTTGTAATATAAAACGCGAGATTTAGATGACGGCTCGATATTGCGAGACGCGATAAGTGCACAAAGGCCGACCAATGGCGCGCAAGCCTGCCCTGATAACTGGATCCTAAGGATCTCCTTCTCTGACGTTATGACGTAGCCTGTGTTTTATCTGCGGTCGATTGAAAAAATTCTCTTTAGCATGCACATGCGAAATGATTCGACTGGCTTTTCAAATTATCGTTGCCAGTTTGTTGGAAACTTTTGAGAGCTCCTCTGTCATTTCGATAACGGAATCAACAATTCGATTATTTTTCTTCGTTCATCGAGTTGAACGATCTGCAGCTTCTCTTCAAATGAAAATTCACTTTCCAACTAGAAATCGAAATTTTAGTTTTCATACCACGGGTAATGGGATGGTAAAAATACCGGCGTCTTTTCAGTTCGAGAATGAATTCTAACGAATGATCAGATAAGAATTATCAGGACACGTTTTGCAACAGTGAGTGGTGCACGCCTTCTCCGTTTGTCCAAGAAGGTCACCAATCAGCCATGAAATAATTCGAAAAAAAAAAAATTTTTCTAATACGCCAAGGCTTGGATTTCAGTTTGAATCCCACGATTCTAACAATTGAGCTCAATTGACCCTCTGATCGGATAGATTTCAAATACCAGAAACAGCTGAGAGTTGGAAACAAGCCGCAACGAGAAAAGTTTGAATCATCTGGTTGTTGGCTGGTTTTTCTGGCGTCATTAATTAAGTTTCATCGAATTTTCTCTAGACTTTAGATTTCGATCGAGTCGTTGAATATTGAAATGTATTCGTAGAAAAATATTTCAGTCTCGACTTTTACGGTCGTCGAGTCGTCGTCCCAATTGTATATATATCTTTACTATTCAAAAGGAAGGCTGTGTTTGAGAGGTAACGTACTTTCGACACCAGTCCATTGTAAAATTTTAAAAACTGTTCGCACAGCCGACACTCGGAGGTTATGCCCTGCTGTTCCATCATCTTGGCGATCACTTGGAGTTTTTGTTGAATAAAAAAAGGGAACAGATTCACACGAATCCACTGGTCACAGTCATTGAAAAGACAATCCGTCACTGTTTGATTTAAAAAGGCGCTGACGCTCCGACACGTGGTTGAGTCTAGAGTAGAAATTCAAAGACTGAGTGTTGAACTCGGCCGGCGCGCCACACAAGTACGGCAATGTTCGGTCTGGGGGATACCCGACGTCACAAATGTTATCAGCGTTACGTCACGGCCGCTGCCAACTGCTAGGATCAAACCTGAGGATGTATTTATCAAAGCGGCTATTCCACGCTGTGGACACATTTCCGGTTTAATATTAACTCAAATTGTTCATGACAATATTTAAACTTGAATCGCAGTCAAATTTCATTTTTATTTCAAGATGTTTAGGTATTTTAAGAAAGCTAACAATCGCAACGATCCTCGCTTTTTATAGCCGTCTGAAAAGTTTGGAAAGTGACGACTGAATTTCAAATGTGAAAATAAAAGGAATTTTTAATTCCCCCAGCCGTTGGTTGTCAGTTGGACGAATAAAATGAAATATGGGCAAAGAAAAAAGTCCCTAGTGAACACGTGTCTGGTGACTTGGTATGTCAAAGGCGTTTCATACGAGCGGTTAATCACAATCGATGAATCTTTAGTATCCTTGAGTCATTGGAAAAAAATCTGAACAAAGGCATTGACTCTTATCCAGTTGTATTTTTTGAATTGGTACTTTTTATAATGTTATTTTCTCTCGAAAGAACAATTGTAAACCGTGAGTTAATATTTGCAAACGACATATTTGATCAAGGAGATACAAAATTGAGTCAACCTCTGGAAGTTAAAATAAAGCTGGTCTCATCTTGGTCGGCGCCGAAAATGTAATCAAAAGATCATCGACCACCGTCACATTTGAACTTATTTGCTATTCACTCTCGGTTCAACCAGACTTTTATATCGCAAAATTACGTAACGACGTGCTCAACCTGATGGAATTTTCTAGTTATTGTTTCGATTATCACACCGTTCTAGTGCAGTTTTTGTACCACGCGTGTGTTTTATCAGCCAACATTCGATTATGCAATATTTATTATTATTTGATCATTTTTATCGGGTTTGATAGATCGCCGACCGGCTTAGAAGATCGTTCCAAAAGTTGTTTCGGGCAACAGGTGTAAAACACCTTATTGCAAAGGGGATATAAAAAAAGTGATCGCTGTTATTTTTGTGTTGCTTTTTTCGGGGATTTTCAGTGACTCAGCTGAGAGAGTTGGGATTTGCGAGAGATTTGCATGTGCCACTGCTGGCGAGCTGTCTGGCTGTGACGTCGGCAGAATCCACTAGAAGTGTCTTGTTCATTCTCGTTATTTTCGAGTTCGAAGTCTGTCGACCGAGTTGCTGCGCTATAACGTTGGAGTGAAGTTCAAAGATGCTCGCTAGTAAAAAGGCATTATCTCCTGAAATCAAACAAATCGTCTTAACTTGAAAGGATCGATTTTTGTCCCAGCTTTCCCTCTGTTCTCGCTGTTAACTAATGATAAAGTATAACTCATTCACTCTCATGGAACGACAAAAAAAAAAAAAAAAAAAAAAAATCAATGAAACAAATCAATTGTCATTATTCGAGATTGATTAGATGAACAACTGATCGGTTTATCGATTGCTCATCAATTGTTTGTTTGCTAAATTTGTTATCGCAGGTTGTTTTCAACAGCGAAATCCCCAGGGGGGAGTTCTACGAGAAAAATATGTTTACATTTGCAACCTGGAGCTCTCTCGAGAGATTCAAACAAATATTGTTGTTTCCATGCTTTTTGCACTAAGTCTAGACTTTGCTAAAAGTTTAGTTTGAATTTGCACGAGACGTCATTGGATGACGAAACGCGTTCAAGTATTGCAACATCCAACGAAACCGTCATGAACGAATCTTGCAAATCAGTCTAATTTTCCGCATTTTGTCGCATGATGCGAACAAACAATTTGTATTGGTTTGTTGCTACTGATTTTATCAAACGGAAAAAAAACTGAACGGAAAAGCAAGATCTTCCAAAAATCTGCAAAAATTTTATGGATTTCGTGGTTCGATAATTTTTGTTTCAGTACTGGTAGTTTAATTTGATCTCGGATGTAAAATGTGAAAGAGAAAGGAGTAAAAGAAAGTGGATATAAAATGTGAACATGAAGGAGACGGTATTATTCCAATGAGACGACGTATAAATAGCGAGTTTAAAATAGATGCGTGGTCCTGATCTGTATAGTACAACTTGGTACTACAAGCTGTTTTCCATTCAATGATAAATTCATTCGGGGAGCAAAATCGAAACGAAAATTGATGCTGAAAAATAAAGCGAGTCAAAGACTTTGGATTGAAAAATTTGCCCCGTTTCAACGTCATCGGTCACGTCACAAGGATTTACGATCAATAAATTTCGAAATCAGTCAAAGCCGAGAGACGTAATTTTGCAGTACATAACAGAGCCTGACGTCGGTGCTTATTTGGTAATGAATTTTCTAACTTTTAGAAAAATGCTTTTGTTTCGCTATCCGTCAAATTGTTTGATACGAAAGGATTATTCAAGCTCGAGCGAATTTCCGTTGAGTCACCTTACTGCTTTCTCGGAAAGATAATGAATTTGATTGATATAATGAGAGAGGCATCTGGTAAAATCCAATTTTAATACTTTTGCAAAAATGATTGCAGAAATGATGACTATTATTTTTCGTTCGGTTTAGAATGTTCTGTGAAAATGAAATTAAACAACTGTTAAAAACAATGTGATCATCGTCAATTTATCTATCGTACGTAACGACCTACATTTGCGCATGGCACTCAAGTACAACAAGTAGGCCGTATCCAGTGTCAGAGGTGTGGATAGAAAGCGTTATGACGACTTTTAAAAATCCCAACCAATCGCTTACGTCAGGATCCCCTTTTGACTATTTCGCATAGAACATGCTTTTTTGCTCTAAAGTGCAAACTAAACAACTAACATCTTGTTTTGTTCGAGGCAATTCGTTTGTTTAAGTTCGAAATTGCGTAATGTAAAAAAAAGAAGGAAGGGGGAGGGGAAATCTTTCGTCTACTTTCAAGTGTAACAATTATCTTTTGGTACAAGAAACGGCTTTGCACTTCAATTTTGTTAAGACAATGTCATAACGGTTATCGCTTTCTTTCGATAGTCTCCAATCAATCGTTTTTTTTCTTTTTTTTTTTAATAAAAACGTTAACCCTGAACTGAGAGTACTTTTTTGAAATTAATAATTAAACTGTCAGCACAATTTTAAAAATGGAGCCAGCACAGCTGAAACAATTGAAACGATCATTGTTGTGCATAAAATTTAATGTCCACTTGCATTTATCTTTAGAACTATGCTGATTTCAAGGATAAAATCAATTAGAAGGATCGCAGAGTCGGTCGAACAATTCAAATTCATGAAAAAAAATAATAATGGTCTAGACAAACACAACGGATCGAGTGGAAAATTTTTGATCGGTTTATGCAACATTAAGTGTATAATCTCGTTGGCGTTAATCCTGGTGACTTATCGTCTGAAAGTTTCATTGACTGCTCGTCATAACTTTGACAATGTTGAAAAAAATGAAGAAAAAGAAAATCTCATGTTTATCTTGCGCGTGTGCTCGACTGTTTGCTGACTGCAATTTGAAATAACGTTTGCTCGAGATATACATGCAAGATACAAGACAAAACTGGGTGTCACATTTACATTTGCAAGTGCTTCTTTACAAGTGGCTCAATTTGATAAATTTAATTAAAACAAGAAAAAAAGAAAAACTTCAAGCTTCAAAGTTTCAAACTATCTCAACGATGATAATAAGCTTATGTTTAAAAAACGTTTTTTTTTTACCCCAAAATCTTCCAGATTTGGAAAATGCTGTTGGATATATCGAATATTAATCAATTGAAAGGCTGAACTGATAATAGATTACATTGAATTTGTTAAAAATAATGATAATAACATGTTAGCATGCGTTCTTCCTTGGCAGGGAAAAGTAAGCCGAGTGAGAGTGGCTGAAACATCGCCACCAATCCTGCTGCAGGAAAGGTAGACTGCGCGTGTGCCCTGACCCGTCGTCGGTCTCTCTTGCCCAAGTGAGATAGCTGCTGCAGAACAGCTGTACTGCAAGGTCATTTTGAATGACACGTGCGAACCGATCCGACAGCGTCACTGCTATTGGTATCCGGACTGAAATGACGAGCCCACAGAAACGACGAATCACAATCTACAAGGCGGTATTTTTGTAACAAAACAGTTCCACCGTTTGCTTTCCCACCAATTTCCCACCAACGCGAGTTACTTTCTAACCCGATGGCGCCACTCACAGTTTCTCCGTCCCGACGATTGTGTAAAGCTATATTGACATTTTTAATTTATTGAACTCACGTTCGAATGCCGCCAGTACTGAATTAGTTCGTGAATATTCGAACTAGGAGCATACAGTAGAAAATCTCTCCACTCATCATACGAAATGGTCAAACTCCCATCCTGATCCATTCTATTAAACAATGCCAAATCAAACAAATTAGTTCATTCATCATTTTGACAATCAATTCTCATTACAAAAATTGTTGTTTCAATTTTACCGTTGTAACAATTTCGTGGCCTCGATTTTGTCCATATGAACTCCCAGCTCAACGAAAGCTCTCTGCAATTCCTCCAGGTCGATTTTGCCTGAAAATGTCACATTCACTGTAGATTTATTCTGCATTAAAATCTATATTTAATCCCGTATGAATTTTATCACACTCACCATCTCTGTTTTTATCTAGGTCGGTAAACTGGAGCCGCAGATTTTTCTCGTGCTCACGGATGTAGTGGATAAACTCACCCAGGTTGATGTCACCGCTTTTAGTCTTATCCGACCGGGCGAGAAAGCTCTGAAAAAATCATCAACTTGGTTAGAAACAAATGAGAAAGTCTGGCACCTGAGTGAAATTGTTATGAATAAATGTGTTAGTGCCATTTGATCGAATGGGATTACACATTCCATGCAGCTATCTTTTTGTCCTTATGAAGAAACCTTAGGATTTCGTAGATCGCAAGTGCAATGAGTTGAGTGCAATTATTCAATTTTTATTTTTTGTTCTTGATATAAACGAATTGGACACAATTATGCGTGACTGTCAGTGGCTGACTATGCAATACCTGTTACATGATACAAAAACTATGATATCATTGTATTTTAGTGCTTAGTTGTACAGAGAAGCAAATTCTAAAGTCTGGGCCAATGGTATGATTCACTAACTCCTTAATGCCATTGAAATGGGGTTAAACGTACAATTTACATTTGAAACTTCATAAAACGATAAAACTATACGTTGAAAATGTTATAGAAAGTTCGTTTTGTTCGTATAAGTTTTAACGAAACAGTCAAAGTATTTTTAAATTTTACAAATCGTTGACTTTGTAAATTTATTTATTTACTAAACATATGTTTGAATTTCTAGGAACATTTTGTCAACATTTTCTTTTTAATTTATATAAATTTTTTTATTTGTGACAAATTTCAGATACGTTTACGATTTATGGTACATATAAAATGTCTAATTTCTAATAATTTGTAATAAAATGCATGACTTGTACATTTGTATTAATATATCATACTAATTTATGATGCAATATCAAATTTAAAGAAATGTGAATTTTGTCAGATATTCATATTCTTATCCGATTTTCACCATTTTAACAGTGGATTTTGATCATTGTTTGAACATAAAATAAATAAACAAAGAAACTATAAAAACTAACGTTTTGTCGCAATCATATATAGTGATGTAAAAATGCAAACGTTTCAAAGCACAAACACAATAATTGATAAGGTAAAAATGACTTTTATTTCGATATCATAGTTATTTTTAAACTCGCAAAATAAGTTGTTCAATACCAATTGACTAAATATACAAATATTTAATATTTGCAAAAACGAAGCAATGCCAGAGATAAAAAAAATATATAAAAAATAAACTCAAAAATTGCGAACAAAAACAATAATAACCGTAGAAATAACACGAAATTACAAGTTTATATTAATAAATGATGAGTTGGACAGAAAATTTGAATGGAAAATGAAAATTCAAATGGGAACAAATCCTTTGGCAGTGTGACAAGTTCTCAGATGACAGTATTGAGGTTCGGGCGTGGGAAAAATGTGTCCTAACCTCTGCGTAGCGTTTATGTACGCCGGCCTGGTGTAGAACCCTGGACAGATCGTGGATGTCGATCCTGCCATTGCCATCCAGGTCAAGCTGCTGGAATATCTTCTCAAATCTCGCCTCGTCCTGCGAGGACATCTCGTGAAGGTAATGCGCCGGCATGACCACGTCTTTCTCTCTCCCTGGCATCTTGCTAATTTCGTTGCAACGTATTTTACCGATCGCGCCACATGTCAAGCGGGCATGTGCGCAAAAAAATCCTCCGAATTTCGTCCTCCTTGGTCCACTCTCGGCTCAATTCAAATCACACTTTTAGCAACAACGCGAACCAACTCGGCGTTCAATTAGGCAAAGAAACGGCGACCGAAAAAGGCCGGACTTGCAAAAAATTCGAACCGAACGTCGGACGACAATTAGCAGACCCGATTTGGCGCGCGAAAATATCGCGACCGACGGCGACGCATGACGGATCCCGGATTTTCGTTATTTCGACCGCGAATTGCACGGTTGTCGAAAAAAAAAAAGAAGAACGAGCACGCCCGATAATCCGCACACTTGCTGGGCTTCGCGTGTTATCACGTTCGCGAAAGTACACGTTCTAGGACGGGCCAACGAGACGGTTTCGTTGCTCTCGGTCTACTGTAACTTGAGCTTGGGCGGAACAGTTTGCACCCGCCCGAAATCTTGGAATCTTAAATTTTCAGACAAATGACGAGGAACGGGCGACCTGCGCGATCCAATTCGGTTGCTGCTGGCGCGAGCTTTTGACTCTTTTTCTCTTCTTCTTTCCAGAATGATGTTGTTGGTGGCGCCATCTCAAGGGCGAAAGGTCCCAACTACCTGCGCTGGAAAATTGACCTCTGAGAGAGAACAAGTTGTATTCGTAAAAGGTTTGCAATAATTTATAACGTTTTAAAGATCCTTTCGAACGTTTTGTTTCTTTCACAATTATTTTAATTTTATTCGAAATTAGGAAAAATGAATATTATAACATTGCTTATTTTGTCCAGACCATTTTTGGACCAGATGAAATTTTTGCAAAAAAAATTTCTTAATAATTTAAATTTTGACATGAAAATGTGCGGGTCGAGGGAATGGTAATTAGTGAAAATATGTTTCTAGAAAATTAAAAGAAAGGGTGAAAACATTGGGGAAAAATTGTAAAAGAAAATTGTTACATATGATTTTGTAAGATAAGAACGAAGGCCTTGATTTGCAAATAAAATTGTTAGATAAGGAACGTTAGGTAAGTCGTTGGAATCACATTGATCGCTGATTTACAATGAACTACTTGGATACGGAAATGTACTCTTAAGTACTGATCATCACAACCAAAAGACGATTGACAAAAATTCGAAAATCAAACTGTTAGGGAATTGCTTGGACACATCAAAATTGCATTCTTTGTTCGGTTTTGTATATTGTTAAAAAAAGATAAACAAAGTTGTATGCACACAAAAATGCAAACGTCTGTACAAATAATTCGTTTGTTACATCAGTGTCGGCGAGCCATTTTTCTTTCAAGTTTGCGCTGTTTCTTTTCATCTTTCTCGGTGTCAGCTTGTTGTGGTTGAGCGAAAAACCAGGGAGCCAGAATGTTTACCCATAACATATAAAATCCTCTCAAAGGAGCCTAGAAAGTTATTTAAAATTATAATTAATCAACTTTCAGTCGTATTAAAATGTTTTGTACGAAAAATGAATTTCATATTTACCAGCAACCATAGGAGCCAGAAATAATTCGATATGAGAGAAAGTACTTGGCACCCAGCAGTCAAAATGATCAAGTCTTTGATATGCCTATGCAAAAAGAGCAAGTTACAATTAGAACAAAATTTATTCAAAGTAGAATGCACGAAACATATGCTTTTCATTCGCCAACAACAGACACTTACTCAGCAATACTTCCTTCCATATTCAAATCAATGCCAGAATCTATAATTTGCCCAGATTCTGTGTATTTCGCCTTAGCCATGTACGACATGAATTGATAAGCTGCCGAATAAACTATCCCAGAAAATATAGTCATAGTCTGAAAGAAAAATAATCATTACTCATTTTTATCAACGATAAATCACCCGGTTAACTAAAAAACGATATAGCAAACTTACAATCGTCAATGTGGTGAATTCAAAAAACACCATCGTTAAGGCAAAATTAATCGTCACAGCGATGATGACCATATTTCTATAGAAACTCAACGTTGCAATATTTTCTTCCACAATTTGTTTTGCTCCCCTCGTCGCAGTCTTGGTACTCTTTACCGGAGGCTGTGGACATCAAACAAATGAAATTAGACACGCACAGAAAAAAAAATCCCAATAATATTGATTCCGATATAAAAAGCCGACAAGCTAACAGAAAATATAAACATACAAAAAACTAATATTCGAATCTGTTTACAACTTACCGCCATGATACCGGAGTAGTAACTGCCGAGCAGTTGTAAAAATGACGAAACGAGCCGATAAATAACAAACCCAACACTAAAACGTGTCCAGCTATCAATTATTTTCCACCGCAATCTGTCACATGGCAAAAGTCAAAATCTCAGATATGCTCCTCGGCTGGCGGTGACCAAGCAGACGGCTTTTGTTGCCGTTCAATCCGCGTCGTGGAACTGGAAACGTCACAACTTTTCCTTCCCGGTCGGTAAAGTCACGGACCGCTCTTACCTGACTGTCGGTAACGTGGTTACCAACCTCAAATATTAACACCGATCGAGTGGAATTGAGCGGCGCATTTGATTTTCTCGTTCAATTGGCGTTACCGTTGGCTTAGAGCTGCAAAAATAAACAAACAACAAATGCGAAAACGAGGGATTAGAATTTGAGGTTATCGGGCGTTGAATGGTCGCGTTTGTTCGGTCGCGGTGACCAATCGGGCGGGACAATTGGCCATCCCCGGACGACGTTTTTTGGCGGCAGATCGTCTGCGGAGTGTAGTTATGGTGTGCTCGGTTTGGAGGCTCGAGGCGCGCGCTCGTGGCCCGTACTTGCGCCGTAGCTAGTCAGTCGCACGGCCTGGGCGCCTACCGTCGGTTGCTTTGTGTGATCGTCCAGCAGCAGCCCCAGTAGCACGCAAACCCATGGCCACCGTCGTCGCCGGTGCCTCGTCGCGTACGGCACTCTTCGTCTTGCGCCACTTTGACGTATCCCGGCTGCTTGCCGCCAAAACCACCATCAGAAAATACCAACACGTGAGTTCCCTCGGTTGTACAAATTTTCTACCTCACCCGAATTTCACGAAAAAGCTCTCGTCCACGACCAGTGCCAAAAGTGTTTTTGCCACGTATCAGCAAAAACGTCCCAACGAGGCGACGAACCGCTTTGTTTTTATCGCCCGTCTTATTTTGCCCTCTGATAATAATCATGGGAGATTTATCAACAAGACAAAAAGCGCGCACGAATATAAAAGGACTCGGAGGATTGTTGCTTTTTTTTTCTTGTTTCGTCAATTCCGCGAATTGGAATTTGACCTCCGCAGGGGTGTGCGTGCCAGTGAACAAGATGAGGTTTGCAGTTTGCAAAAATGTTGTTCGTCAGCTTGTTCTTGAACTTTTTCTGTTGGTGTTGGGAATATACGTTTCGTATACGCGAGCAGAGGCGGATATTTATTTTTGGAGTGTATGATGGGTTGTGGAGTATCTGGTCTGACGAGTTCATCTGGTTGGTGTTGCAAAAGACGTCGTTGAAACTGCGAAACTAAGTCGAGGTATAATAACCGTCAGCTGAGCACAATGCCTCGGAGTGATTATGATAGCTCTGCGGCCACTATAAAGGACAGTAATGCTAGACATCAAAGTGATAACATAAATAAAACACAAGATAGTACGTACGGTCACATTCACACACACACGCACACAAGCAAGTTGCGACAATCTTTCTATCACTCACCGGCTGATCATTAGTACCAAACGTGACATGACTTTTTTGATTGTTAAATCTCTTTATCTATATCGCACTGTTCTTTCTCGCAATTTCAATATCACCGTTTGTTGTTTTTTATTATGTTTCTCATTTGGCGTGTTTCTTTTTGCAGATTTTGCGATTCAGACAAGAAATGAGTTCTAGAAAACCAAGGAGAAACAAAGTTATGACAAAATGTGTACGCAGCTTCGGTCGAAATCATATTGGATCACTTAAGTCACGCCGGTTTAATTGTTTCGCCTCACAAATACGTGCTGCGCTACACGAGAACGCAATCAGAGGAGCTTTTACAATACAATAACCGAAGAGATTTATCGGATTTGAATATCTGTTTGCGAAATTTTGGGAACATTGTATTGAATTTAAAGATTGAACCATTTGAATGCGCATTTTCAGGTTCAATTAATGTGTAACCAGGGATTATGCATTGAAGGGAAATCTTGGATATTAATTAGTTTGACCTATATCCGAGAACCTGTGACCAATAACTAAAGGGGGATTATCTACTATCGACTTGACCTTCCGTCTGGTTAGCTCCTTTTGTTACGGGCGAAAATTTTGTTATGACGAGTTGATGGCTTTATTGCCACTTGACAATAAGTTATGACTCATTAGTTTCACACGAAACACGTTGATTGATCTCTGCAAACACGTTTTTCCAACAGAGAAAATTTATATTTTTACGAACGGTGTATCATTGTTTGATTCACACCTGTTAATGTTATGAGTGTGAATCGTTGAGGCAACATGCTTGAAATAAAAATAACAGCTTAACGACGAAACAAAAACGCATTCGTCCGCAGAGGCGAAGGCCATTGATCACTTTTTGTTCCCTTGTCTATCTTAGGTGAAAGTTACAACTGGACAGGTAACTCTTGCATAACATTATATCAAGCACCACATATTATAGAGGACAGAAGAAAAGGCAGAAACGCGTAGGCATTGACTTAAATTCAAAGGACTGTTTCCAACCGGACGGGAAAAATGCTCTGGCGTGAAGAAAATGCAGACAAATTTCCGAAGCACAATGTGACGAGTAGCGAATATTTTACTCGAGCTTTTAGTATTCCAGGGAGATGGTTTTGCGAGAATCGCGAAAGAAAAATTTCGCCTGACAGATCTGTACAAAGGATTTGCTGCTTACTTAATCTTGATGGAGGATGCATCTTTTAATATACAAATTCCTCGAATGCCTGAGCACCGGTTGGCGTGTGATAATGAAGACGGACCGGGCTATTTAGCACTTAAAAGTCCTTCGCGATTCAGGTTGCTCAGATTAAAAACTTTGCACGATAATTTTAAGTCGCTTTACATTCAAATGTCGTTACCTGCACTCCGGGGGGTTAATTACACGTTAAATGGCGGAATCAAATTTTGTTTCTTTTAGGTGCGCAACAGAAAAATGAGATCAAAACTGAAAACGAGGCAGAAAGTCAACTCATCGTGCTGCGAGGAAATTGTTTAAATTCAAACTGGAACGACGGAAAATGAGAGATGAAGTTCACTGGTTACATTAACCTCAGCAGCATGTTATCAGTAAGCTGATTGTGTCTTCGGATTTATAGACGGCGAGGGATTTGCGAGATGTCATGATTATTTTATCATAAAGACGGTGGACAGTTGGGAAACCGACTCATCATAAGTACATTTCATTAGAAATTCATTACCTTGTCATATCAACAATGGAGGATATAAATTTTAAACATAAATCATCCACAGAGCACGTGACCTTTTCTGCATAGATGGATGAAATCAAATATGCGTATGTGTTTTTTTTCATAAAAGAAAAACTTAAACTTGGAAAACAAATCAAATGAAAAGATGACAGAGGAAAAATACATGCTCACTTGGATAATTGCTACGTGAATGACAACTTTTTCAATTAAATCTTGCGCATAACAATTAGCCAAAAGACAACGAAGGTTTTGAAACAGAGGTAAAAATTTGGCAACGTGAAATTGTAATCAATTTTGCCGTCTGTACACATGCTTTTGGATATCAAATCACTGTTGAAACGTTTTACGAGATAATAGAATCATGACGCTGGGTACAGTTCTTTCTTTCTTTTTTATACGTTCCACGAAATTGAACTACAAAGAATTAAAATTGGTTTGTAATTGATTTATCAGACGAAATGAAACGAGACATATAATTTTTTTTTCGTTTTTAACATCGAAACAGTCGTGTTAATTTTAGGACAAAATGAGGAATTGTTAAGTTGGTTCTCGCTTCGTTTATGTACAGAGCATACATATGTAATTATACGAAAGCATTAAGATGCATGGATACTGTACTGTCAGACATGCAATTAAAATCATTATTGTGTTGAACATAATGTTTAAAGCTGTGAGGTTAGCATGGCTCAAATAACCCAATGTATAAAACGAAAGTGATAGACATGGACTGATGGTTAAACGATAATTTAATTTAGAACATGAATCAACATAATTACCGTTGAAATGTCGGCTCGCTTTTAAACAGCTGACAAACAGTCGGTTGTACTTATGCCAGAAAAAAAAGTGTGCGAACTTAAAAAATTTTCATGCAAAAGTCATTTTCAGCGAATATTATCTAATTAAAATGCAAAAAAACGAGGGAAGATGGAGATAAACTCAAAAAGCCGTCAACGATCTTGTTCAGTTTGTCATCGTCTTTTACACTCGAGTTTTCGTTATTGAGTTTTCATCTCATCTTCCAAGGAGACGCGGATTATGTTTTTTCATTGCCGCCTCTGTGCTCTGGCAGCTAAATTATTCAGTGTAACAACTTTGAATTGGAGAGTGACGAAAAAAAAAAATTAAAATGTATTTTAACGGGTCTCATTAACGGATAAAAAAATAAAACAAAATACCCGTGGGTGTCGCATAATATTGATTCATATGATATGTTGCATTTTTCATGACATTGATCTCATGTTTTTTCATGTCGGAGACCACGCTGCATTTGCAAAACACTGTATTTAAATTACTTTTACAGTTTTAAATTTACAAAACTCTGATCCTTGAACGTGATTGACGGCGAGAATTGACAAACCGAAAAGAGCGCACAAATTTTAATCGAAAACTCAAACGAAGACAATCAGAAAGCAACGGAAATAGGGGTCTTAGATGATAGCCGGAGAAATAATGCAATTCGTTACACACACTCGGTGTCGTTTTGTACATTGTTTTGCCGAGAGATGAACTGTACCTAATTAGCTGGCGTTCCAAAAGAAAATGTGAAATTGCCCGGCAAAAATGTTGCAGCACATTTTTTGGCTTCTGTTATATATTTTCGTATGATTAACGAAATTTCCAATTTATCAGGAGTTTACTTCCGACATTAAGAGCAAAAACATAGTAGACGAAAAAATGAAAATAAACCTCTTGAAGATCGAATTGAATGTTGATTTAACAAACTTTTAAAAATAGCGCTACCCAGGAGATGGAAACCGTTTATTAAGACAGGAAATTTGCAGAGTCAATGACGTGTTTGAATTTCTGAAAGAAACAAAAAAATTACATAATGTTTTAAATACACGCCAAGTCTATATTCGGGTGTTGAAAAATTGCAAAATGTAACCAGCGAGAAATGGTTTGTTAACTTGATAAAGAAAAAAACGGAAATTTTTTTTTTTACCTCGGTTGATGTTCCGGGAACGAGAGAAATTTAAATGAAAAATGGAGGGAAATTAAAGGAAAGAGCAATTTAAAATCATCTGGTTGACATAGCGTGTTTTGAGGCGAAATTATAGAAGAATAACGTGAGTCAACTGTGTCGAATATGATTATTTCTTTCGTAATTCGCTTTTGGCTCGGTGTTTTTTGTTCCGTCTGAGTGTGACAGCTGATAAGTTATTGGAGAGGATTAAAGATCATTGTGTAGTACACCACTCATGTGTGTGGTACGCTCGTAAAATGCAGTACTTTCATTAATTGGCCTTGTTCTCTAATCAGAGGAAATTTCGCTGTGACACGAAATGCTTTCACACAAATGAAGATTAGTTCATTGATTTAATAATCGCACGCCCAAGAGACTCGCCTGAATTATTCCTTGTTTATGCAACTTTAATCGCCATTCGTATAACCAAGGAATTAACATCTGATGATGTTTCAGATCGATGTTGATAAATGAATGAGAATAATTGTGATGACAAAAAATGGCATTGGGGATGATGAAGCTTTTTTGGCAAACCAGAGGGTGACTGACTCTTAATTAACACATTCATTTGCAAATTGCAATTATAAATAATTGTTTTGGATAACGAAAATCTTCAGTCGAGACTTTTTCCCACTCATTAATGAAAGTATAAGATGGGGTGTACTCAGGTTGTTTTAATAAACTCCACTGTCGGCGTACCTAAAAAAAGGAGGGAAAAAAAGCGGAGCTTAAGTAACTCTCAACAGAGTGTCATTCATTTCGAAATTGGCCTCGATGATTTGCAGTTCACTTTTAATTATCAGGGCGTTGAATTAATTTTTTTTGACGGAATCCCAAAGCTTGAAAGTTATTTTTGAAATTCAGACAGACGAAATTCGGGAAAAAAAGTTTTATTTAAATGTTTGAATCGTGAAATTTAAATTCAAAATGTTCGAAAAATTTTACAAAGTAAGTTGTATAAGTAACGAGGAAAGAAACATTACAACAATAAATATTTGTTATTTGTGAAAAACAAACTGCCTTTTGGAGTATCAGTTTCACATAAATTTCACGGTTTTTTGATTCTCCGAGGTCGTGGTGTACTTATTGTAGAAATAAAAGCGGGCCAGTAAAGCGATCGATCCCATGGCAACTTTGAATTTGAACGAAACCTTCCAGTACTTACCTAATTTAAACAAACGTTAAACATTCATCCCAGCATCAATATGCAATATGGAAATTGGCTGGAAAAAAATGGTTAAAGCCTGTCATATTTTATTCAAAACACTCTGAAGTGCAGAAAATTAACCATCCTAAAATAACGAAGAAGAAAAAAATATTAACTTATATAAAAAAAGCAAATAGGGGTATAATAATAGAACGTTTTCTTTTCTCCGCTGGTAATAAAATTTTCATTTCGTTTATTTTTAGTCACCAAGATGTGCTTGCTGTTGTGACATTGGTACGGTACTAAGCGGTTCATCTATTTTTTTTTTTTTTCTTTTGCAAAGGTGAAAATCTCATCTTTATACGTGACATTACACTTGATAGCGGCGGAGATAATAAAACGTGACCTCAAATGAGCGAAGATTTTTTTTTTCTATTCCACTGTTCTAACTAACTCAATCAATTGCATGCATATGCAGAAAAAGAAATATCTTATTGAAATTCTGAAGTGCAATGAGAACAAAAATTATTGCTTCGACATAATTCCCGAGCAAGGAGGATGAATGTTAAGTGGTTCGACGGGATAAAATTAGTCACATCAATGAAAAATTTAAAAGCATCGAACATTATTTATTCAGTACCGGACTAAATTCACATCGCCCACGGTAGGCTCTTCAGCATTATTTTCAACCACTTTTTTCATCTAATTTTTATTCAGCAAAATTTTGTTGATGCATTTTTTTTTAATCAAAACTTGCACTAATGATTGTATTTTTTGAACTTTTAATATCAACATTCAGGTTGAGGTAAAGGCTGCAGAAACAAAACCCGCATATTCGGCAATTTATACTTGCACTTGCTTTTTATTCAGGAGGTAATCGGTAATGTGATTAAAGCGAATAACCTGATTTCACTTCGGATCTCTTGTACCGATTGGGAGTATTCATTTATTCCTGCATTTTGCAGGGAAATAAATAATCGCGAATGATAAAGTAAGCGGTGCAGTTTTTTACATTTTCCAATTCTGGGATCCATTTTTTAATAGGTCGATGTTAAATCTGAAGTTCAATTTCTCTTTTGACAAAAAAAAAAAAAAAAAAAAAACAAGAATAAAATTGGAATTAAAAAGCACTTGTATATTTGATTAATGTTCGAACGGGCAGGTTTGCCATTTTTAGATGGAAATATACCGTTTCGTATTGTTAAATTTAGTTTTCCATCTGGGGAAATGTGGTTAACTAAACACACCGCGCACAGTATGGCAAAGTTGTTAAACGCGATGACGGCAAAAGTGTCGCGCGAGTTTCGATTTTTGCCGGGGAAAATCAAGATCGAGTTATTTTATTGTGTGCACTTTAAGTTGAACGTAGTTGCGGCTCTGTCACCGGGGAAACGATGATTTTACGAAAACGAGAATGTTGGAAGCTAATTATGTCGCGCGAAATTGAATTTCTCCAAAGCTCGCTCAACTATTTTGAGAGAAGGATGCATCTCGCCGGCAGATGATATCTCGAAAATTTTTGGCATTCGCGCGACACACATGAATTTCAAAATAGATGGACAAGCTGGTTTGTTTTACGCCCTCCATTATTTCAATCGTAAATAATAATAGATTCGTGACATCAGTCGGTGATAAACATTCATCAACTGCAAAAAAAAAAATAAAAAATAAAATAAAATAAGAAATAAGTCCTGTCTATAAAACTCAGGTAATTCGTTCAAATTTAAAACCATTGCTCTTGCCAAGATACGAATTCCGTACAAATTTCACTGTTAAGGGTTTTTCAACCCAGAAAGTGAGATAATAACTGGCAATAGATTATGTGGGATCATCATTGTAAGCCTGCGGTGTTAAAGTAACAGCGCCCTCCTTAACATTCCAGTCACGAGTCCTGTGTTTCGACCTCTTAAATTGCAATCAAATTGCAAAAATCTAACCATTTCGTCTGGGAGATTTCCCTTGCCCAGGTAATATATTTCCTTTCAATGTAAAAACAAGTGACTCAAATTAAAACACTTTTTTTAAATTCTTTCTTTTTAAATAACTTAACTTATCAAGTTTTTTTCATATCAAATTCAAAATTGAGACAATTTTCTAAACGTTCATGAATATCTTAACTTACAAAGTTTTTTTTCTTATTATTAAGACACTTTTTTAGATGTATCTTTTAAATAACTTAACTTATCAGATTTTTTCATATTAAATCCCAAATTAAGACACTTTTTTAAACGTTCATGAATATCTTAAGTTACTAAAAAAATTTTTTTCTCAAATTAAATTCTTAAATTAAGACAATGTCTTAATTTGACATGTCTGAATGGTTTAAGTTGAAACACTTTGATGTGTCTGAAAGAGAGCGTTTTTTGGTGTTTGCAAAATGGATGATTTTTTAAGAAATCCAATTTTTGTATGAGCAAATTTAAATGAACCTAAAAGATGAATTGTCGTCACTTAGCACTTGAATTATTAACTCCTGAGACGATTAGTAGATTGTCTTACCTCGTTCTTATCATGAAAATGCCTCGGAGGCTTATAAACTTATTTTTTCTTACTACAGAAAAGTTGGATCTTTATCATTTGAAATGGCATCGATTTATTAGGCGGAGCTTTTTTTCAGCATGTTGTGCATAAAAAGAATTGCATCCAACTGACCGAGTTTGAATTCATTCGAGATTTCATTTCGTGAAGTTAGATGCACACCACAATGTTTCGGTTACATACTTTGGAGCTTTCGTTTCTATTTTATTTCATCAGCCACAATGATTGGAGTTGTTTCGAGTGATTTTTATATATATATGATATATGAATGTGGAATTTGATTTAACTAACGAGATATCGCGTCCAAATACATCATCTCTTGAAAAACGAAATTGAATGCATTCTGTTTCACGATGAAACAGAACTTTTTAGTTTAGTTAGAATTTAATATTTGTTCTCGACTTGAGTGTATGATTAATCTCTCTCAAACGCACTGCAATTAAAGGCGGAAAATATAATTGAAAGAATTCCAACCAAGTTACGTCATTATTCTTCTTTTGCAAAATGATTACAAAAATGCATGTTTATAAAAACAGTGATAAAAACTTCCGCGACAAAATTATGAATGTCAACGAAGTTGCATGAATTTAAAAAACTTCACAAAAGTTGATATGTCTCTGGTGTTCCGCGAACCATCTATATTTAAATAAAACAAAAAAAAAAAAAAGAAAACTCAATCTCATCTGGTATGAATATTTTATCATAGAAAAAATAACGCGTATCCATCAGTGGTGGCGGAACTTTTAATTCAGTTAAGATTTGAGTTTTTTAAACAAACAGACACATCGTCCGATTCAAATTGCGTCGTAAATTTCGGATTAACGACAAAACAGAAATGATAAAGTTCATCACACGTGCGCCCATTATCATCATTTTATATTTTTAATTATAGTTGTAAACTAAAATCCCCGTCGATGTCAAAACTCCGAGTAAACAAAATTAAAATTGCATCAGATGGAAAGGAAGCGCTGCACCGTCATAAACGTGCAAACCGCTAAGAGATAACAGACCGTTATTTTTTTCTCTCTCTCTCTCTCGTAATGCCGCGAAACAAATTGATGTCTCTATCAATGTTTGAATTTTATCGCTGATTTCCTCAGTCAGCGATGGAAGTTAAGTTCAATTTTCTATCTTGTTGGGGTGCATCTGTACACAAACAAATGGCATGAGAATTCAGGGCGTTTCAAATAATGAGACTGCGGAGGAAGCTGCAGTAGGAACTGGGTGAGTGAAGGGCATCGATCTACGGGGCACCACCCAGCCCAACCCCTCGTATTGCAAAAATACACGACTGAACTTGCGACACCGAACGTATAATGTCAATCGCGTGTCCAAGCGGAGGGCTCATCGAGACACTTTTCCGCCACTCTTGGCCCACTTTCCTGGCTCCAACGAATCGGGCCATCCACGGCAAGGAAATTTCCTTGACCTGGGCTTAATAGCGAAAGACGCACAGAAAACATCCCAGCCGTACAAATTACCAAACAGATTACTCTCGGTTCCAATAAAAACTTTTTTGCGCAACTTCTTTTAGGGCTTTCACTCTGAGAATTTGTGAAAATGAAAAATTGTTTTTTTTTGTTTTTATTTTTACTTAGGTAGAGGGACAAAAAAGGTAGAGAGAAAAAAAGAAGTAACAAAGTGAAATGACTTTCGTGTGAGGTCATGATATTATTTGTCGAGCAGTGAACTTTTATTGTCAAATTCTAAGGCAAACAATTTTTGCATGCATGGAATAAGAAGCTTGTGCCGATCGATCGGATGGTATATGTTACATGTTCAATATCAGCTGAGGATCTGATAAATATATATGTGTTTCGTGAATTAAACAAGCTGGTCCAAGCGTATCTTTAATGAATGTCAAGGTAATCGACTGAAAAAAGCTCCGCCTCGACTCTGCAAAATGTGAAAAAGTTGCAACAACTTTTCTTACCTTTTTACCCGTAAAATTTTGTCGCAAGCTGCTGATGTAACAAAATAAGTTAAAGTACCATAAACTGTAAGGTACGTGCTTGCATTATGTCTCCAGAGGCACAAAACATCTAGTTTTCATTATTCCGTAAAATCCATTCGATATATTTTTATATAAAATCATCTAGATTGAAAAATAAAGTCGACAATTTTGAATTTATCGAATCGAGTGGTTGTGAATACAAGTTGGCCCGGACAAATCGACTGGCTATGATTTTTAATCGTCGTTTTCGTTGAGTTACTTGGAACGTAAATGGCGTTGTTACCGCGGCAAACGATGGAAATTTTGCCGACCCATAATTGCGATATTGGACAAGTTTCTGACGAAGATTGACGCGACAAACGGGTTTGGCACTGAAAGTCATAACACAAAAAACGTATACAAAATTAGTATTCGACGTCATCCTTTGATGATGTATCGCAAATTATTGTTACATGCTTATAATTTCAATTCTCAATTCATGAATGAATCACATTAATCAATCGAATTATGGGATTGAATGTTTTCATCATTATTCATTTTTGGAAGTCATTTTAAATTTAAAATTTCAAACTTTTCTGATACCCCATACGTACAAAAATATGTCAAAGTATATATAAAAATTATAAGTTCAAAATATTTTTTATATTTTTAAAAATATATATTTTATACTTATTTTGTATTGTTATCTTTAAGCTTCATATTCAAAATATGAACGATTTATATACGAAATATATAAATTGATATTCTATTATTATTATTTTACTATATTATTATATCACATATATTTTAAATAAAATTGAAAATATATTTTAGTTCGTATTCGGGATGCATATATGCCAATATATAAGGATATATAGTTGGTTAACCATATATATATAGCATGTATGTTTTCTTGTGTTTAACAAATTATTTTTTGTAAACAATTCAAAATATATTTAACCTGGCAGGCATGACCCTAAAAGAACATATAAATTGCAATCATCGCGAATGCGATTAATGACACCGAACAATAAAGCGAGCGATAAAATTAGCCCTGTGGTGTGTTTATCGTCACGTAATATCGTCAGCGGTGTAGACAAATCAATATTCGAGGCTCTCGAGGAGATAGTACGCTTATCATACAAATGATTGCATCTAAAATGCATTTTATTGCTGAATCTACATAATTTGCTACCTGGCGCATCTCTTTTGACTTTTGTCTAACCGACAAACGAAAATACTAAGCAAGCAATGAACAAACGTAAATAGCAACTCGCGCAAATGTATTTTCGGTGCACAAAGTTGGAAATACCTTATTTGAGATAGAAAAAAAAGAGAAAAGTTTTGTACAGTTCTTTGTTGTTGAACATACAATTGTATGAGTATTCAGGGTTCTCTGGCGTATTGTAAAACCGTGACGAAAATCGCTGTGAAAGTATAGGCGAATTTCTCTGCGTGCGTAAATTCGTTTGCAGTCCTAAGGGAGTCAAGTTTGTTGAAGGTGGTATAGCAGCCTAACCCAAATTCAGTGAAATGTGTCAGCCTCGCTATACTGAGCGACCTGATAATACACCGTCTAACATAATCAATTTGAGTAAATAAAAATGTAATTCAGCAGCAACGTCTATTGTAATATCTCCTTTAAAAATCTCCTTTTAAAAATCGTCAGGAGATAACATTTTATAGCTTCTTTAGCGTCGATAAAATTACTTTGCTCTAAAATAATAAAGGGGATTTAAAAACCATCACATTAATCAGAATATAAAACGATGCAATTTCGTCCAATGATTAAAATCCAATGCTTATTTATTAATTAATCGTTCATTTTGTCCAGGAAACATGGTGCAGAAGATGGCGAAATATTTCTCAACGAAACCTCTCCACGACGACGAATTCCTTCTCGCCGCGTCTCAGCTCGTACTTAAAAAAGGACCAAGAAAACACAAGAGATGTCAAAGAGACGCCACTTGCATCATCATCATTGGGTAACGCGGAGACAAAGGACAGCAAAAAGTTATCCGGAAGCGACAAAATCGTTGACGCGACCGGCGGTGAGTTATTTTTTTTGTATTTCCTTTTTCATACGAAACTTGTTTTTTTTTTTCTTGCAGCACAATCCTTCATCACGAACAGTGGTTGCGGATACAGATTTCATTTTGCAGCAAGCTCTCTCTCCGACGAACAAGTCCACTGAATTAGGGTTTAAAATTAAATTTGCATTAACGAGTCTCATGAATATATATTATTGTCAACAATTAAAAGCTTCTTTTTGTTTTGTTATTTTTGTCTTTACAATTCAACGCAAAATTCGATTATGAAAAAATGGTCGATTCGTTTGGTTCCCTTGCAATCACACGATTGTGAATTTGAAATTGCTCTCAGCTCCATATGACACTTTGGTTTCCAGCGATCGATGCAAGCCAATTACTATATAAATCTTCCAGATAATAGATTTGAGTGCTATAATTCGTCCAGCCGAATGAGCGAATCAATAAATTAATGAGATTTCGAACATAGTGACTCTACATCATTTTAGCACCTCTTGTGATTCGTTGCCAGCTGTGATCACGATCTCATGTGTACAATCAATACGTTGCTTAACATAAATAAGTGGTACCAATTGTTATAAAAAAAAGAAAACATCATTCTAAATGCACAGTTAAACAGCAAAAAAAATTGTAATAATTTAAATTCAAACCGATGTAAATCACCCGATTAAACTTTGACTTAATAACACCTTATATAATCTCCGACCGATTGTTCGGGTCGTCGAGGCTGTCTTCCAGCACTTGAAACTCCTCGAATTCCATTTTACCGAAATCTTGGTTGCGCATCCAGTGGTTCTCATTGATCTGCCAGCCCCGTAACGCGCTGTTGCCACCGAACATGATGGAGTTTCCTGAGTACATGCCCAAGTCGAATTCTCGAGCTTCGTCTTTTTTCGGCTCCAAGCCCACGACCACCGGGGGCTCTCGTTTATTATCATCTATTATCTCCTTCTGTTCTTCTTCCAGCGAACAGATTTCAATACTCGGAGCTTCCGCAACGGGCTCGTACTGTCTCACATCCAGCGGATATCTGTCCTCAACTAGCCGACCAGTAAGTTCCAGCCTACTGTCGCAGGAGTTGCTTTTCACCAGACGAAACTTGAACCAGTCTTCGTCCAACTTGTTAGACCGTGCCGACGAAGGAACTGGCGATATCATCGGGGCATTGTAAGCATTAACTACTTTTCCACCGTAATACGTGACTGAAGTGCCACATTCTCGGATCTTCTTCAGCACATCCGGAGAGACGAAGTGTCCAGTTTTTTCAGTCCTTGTATCAACCTGGCATTCAATCTCGTCCTCGGAACTGCAGAGACAGACACTTCCAGGATCCGTGTCAGGATAATCGCTGGAAACGCCGGAACTGACACTGCCCGAGTCCCAGTTTTGTTTTTGGTTGGGGATTTTGTTCGCGGGTCTCCGAAAGGGCAGATTTGTCGTTTGGTTTTTTTGGTTCTTCCCTGAACTTGGCGAGGAGTTGCCGCTGTGGGCCTCGAAGCACTGGGCCAAAAATTTCGTCTTGGATTCGCACCGAAGATTGTCCTTCTCGGGCACAGCTTCTTTTGGTGAATCGTTTCTTCTGAGGTTTTCAAAATGCTTGGTTAGGTCCTTGGCCCGACTGGAACATCTGGACCTATTTGCCCATGCATAAAATAGCAAACAAAGATTTAGTTAGGTTGTGATTGTATGATAATGGGATCTTAATTGTAAGCCTTGAGTTATACACAATGCCGAATGGTTTCAATGTTCTTGTTAGTATCGTTATAAGCAGTTATACGTACGATCGTTCGTGTTAAATAAATGGATCTCTTAAACGGAATGGATGGAGCAAAGTCTCCGAATATGCTTACGAAATAATCTTATGATGGGATTTGAAATATTGAGTTTTTGGTGCATACAAATGCGCACATGATAAATTTCAACTTGGCCTTAATTTCCATACAAATTTAATATCACAGACGAACACGAGCTCGCGAATTTTAATTTACAACTTCTCGAGATATTTAGTTTTTGGAATAATCCACGTTATTGAATACAATCTATTATTTTCTTATCTAGGTCATAGTAATCCTGACCTCATGCATAAATCAAACTTTTTTTGATTTACTCTCTATCTCTTCTCGGTACTGCAAAATGCTCACTTATTTATTATTTTTCACAAATGTCTTCACAATAAATTACTGTTGCGCATGATTTGGTGAACGGTTTCTGAATTTAATCCCTCGTGGCATTAGCTTAAAAGACATTAAGGTACCTGCACTCCTCTCCTTTTTTGTCTCCTTCTGCCTCTTCCTTCTGACGATGACCTTTATCCTCGTCAGTTAGTTTATTTGTATTTTCCTCCTCCTCTTTCTTAGCATTCTCTTCGTCTTCCTTGTCGGTGCATTTGGCAGATTGTTTTGCAGTCCTTCTTTCGCCGGACTTGCCTCCGTTCTTGAATGTCGCCTCGAACATCTCGCGCACATTTCGCACGGTGTCAGGATTCGGTAGCTCGTCGTCTATCAACTCGCGGTTGACACGGATAGGCTGATAAAAGAAATGTTTACGCAACGACGACTGTCGGCACGTTTTGTTGCCGGGCTTTTCGCTCGATCTTGTCGTCTTTCTCTCGGTGCTCCGATTTTCAACTGACAATTTGCTTCCACCGCCATTTGTCGTTGCACTTTTCATTGACGTTGGTTTACGATCGATCGATTCCGCACGTACGGGTTCTATGATCACGACGTTATTATCCAACAGCAACTCCTAAAAGAATGTTACCAATTACTTGATTGAAAAATACTTCAGACTTGAGCTGAGAGTCACAAAAAAAGTAGAAACAACAATTTTCAAAAAGTTGCAATTTTCTTTCTTTCTTTTCTTTTTTTTATTTTTATTTTTATTATTATTATTTTTTTTAGGAAATTTCAATTTCCCTATTGCTTTCGCTATGGACGGAGAATTCCCCCCCCCCCTATTAATAGATCCAGAATTAAAATATAGGAATATCTATATATATATTATAAATAATTCTATAATATATAATCATATACATTCTCCTCTTATCTACATTCATACATTTACATATATATAAAAGAATAATATATAATTATATATTATATATTATTACTTTATATATGTAAACGTATGAAATTAAATTACTATTGAAATTTCCCCCGAAGAGTTTATAACTACTTGCAGTTATAAGGTGCAACTTTTTTTATTGTGATCGTACCTGAAAAGAATACTCCTTCAAATATTGCATAAGCCCGTCATAAGTGACGTCACTGTTTCCAAAATTAGCGTACAAATTTTTGCCAAACAAATTTGATTTGACAATTTTGTACCGCACGTGATCGAATTCCGGTTCGGCCGGATCCTGATCAATGGAATCGGCGCAACTCCTTGACCTCGTCAGAGTCATGTGTCCAATATTTTTGTCGTCGTAATGACGGCTCTTTTCCACCGAGCTGGATTCTATGATTTTCACTTCGGTGCTGTCGTCAACCGAGTGTCTCCTGATGTCACTGTCGCACTCGGAACCCAACCCCGGGTCGGAACTATCCGATCTAGTCTCGAAACCAAAGCTACCCTTCACGGCAGTGCAGGCTTTCCCGATGATGCTGGATGTCTCTTTCACAATACGCTCGAACTTCCCTTTGTTTTGACGATTCCTTAGACATTCTCTGTCAAGGGTTTTGCCCTCGAAAAAGTTCCTTGCGTCTGTTATACTTGATTCCTCGTTCTGACTGTTTTCCTTTTCTGAAAGTTTAATTATTTTAATACAATTTTTCAACTTTTAAATTGCATTACCTCTACTTCATTAATCAACATTAAAATAACGAAAATTAAAACAATTTTAATTCAATCTCTTAATTGGATTACAAAAACTTGAATGTATTTAAAATGAGAATGAAACAGTATAAATAGAAGGGCTCATTTTTGCTTTGATTTTTCCTCGGTATTGCTCGATAATTTGGATCACGTCCATCACGGTTTGCATCCACGAGTAATTGTTCGGATACAAATGATTAATATACCAGTATATGAAATACCATTGCCGCAAATAAATTTGATTTTATGAACTTAGCGCAGGAATGCTCTCTGTTATAGTGTTTTAATGGAAACCAGATCTGTATATTTTGTTTACCATTGTGTTTGCTGAACGGGTAATACACCACCATTTCATTCATGCAAAATGAAAGCAAATATTGCAGCTGGACGAGCAGTATAAATGTTTTTATAACTAATAAGAAATAACATTTTTTTATCCGACAAATTTAAAACAGAGAGCATTTTTTTACTCTCTCTCTCGATAGAGAGAGAGTGTATGAAAATTGTTCTTGAAAACAAAGGTAATTGAATCGTTCGAATAAAACAGAGAATGTTTTCATCATAACAATCCGTTGAGTAATTGGATTGAACTTAAACCGTTTAAGAGTTGACAGACAACGCGCGAGAATCGACTTGAAACAGTGCAACAAGTTAAGTGGCGATTGTATAATCACCTTCGATGTGAGTGATCTCGTCAGCGTCCTCTTTTGTGTTCAGCCACTTGTCATCAATGACGTCAATCTCGACGACTTTCGGCGGCCGGCACTGGCGCCTCGTGACGTCGTTATCGATGACCTTGAGCACTTGAGGTCGCCGCGACATGTCCTCGTTATCCTCGCAATCTGAGATCCAGATGGACTGCGAGTCCTCCGCCTGTTCCGCCACTTCCTTCGAGTTCGTGCTCGTTTCACTCACGCCTGGATGATTGCCAGGTTCGACTTGCTTGTCCTTATCATATCCCAGGTAATTAGATGATCCTTGATCCTTCTGATATTTCTGTTGGTCCTCGTTGAACTGGGACGGGGCCGGACTCGGTTCAATGGGCTTTATTGAATTTTGCCCGCCGCGTCGGTACTTGGATTCCGCCTCAGCGACCTCCAGACGAATGTTGGATAACGGCAGCAGCTTCAGAACGTCGAAATATTCTAATTCATCTTCATTCTCAAATAAAATACTGTCAAGGCTCCTGTGCTCCTTCCGCTTTCGTTTCACCTGCAAAATATGACGCGATCAATCTTAGTTCTCCATTTTATCGACGTAGTAATCACTTGAATAAATTTTGAAACTATCACTTGGTGTAATTTCGTTCATCGAATTGCATCGAGGTAAGTTGGATAAACCATTTCGTGATTTTTTATTGTTACACACCCGGAAGGCAGACTATTAATCAGAACGGAGTAAGGAAGTGTTTTTTTTTTTTTAAGTGAAGTATCTCATGCTATCGAAGAAAAGGGAAGAATATTTTTCTCTGAGAATATCATAAGTAAGTAATCGCGTCGGGCAATCCAATAGAGCTGCGAATAAAAATGAAACGTAATCTGAAACTATTCGAACGATTTTCTCACTATGGCTAAAGTAAAACCGATTTCAGCTCAACTTTGACTGAATTTATTACTGGAAATAAATAATGGATATCCTTTTTTTTTAATTGAAATATTTTTCTATCGTCTCTTTTGAATAATGTAACTGCGTTAATAAAACCAAAATTTTTGGAACAAAAATTTTTTAGCTCAATGTCATTTTACGAAAGTAGTTACACACATGTCTCGTCGTAAAAAAAAAAAAAATATGAATTCTTTTTATTATGTAACGATAATAAAATTGTTATCTTTGCGTCGCGATGTTATCTATTTTATGAACTACAATAAATAAAGTCCATTCAGAATAACAAGCTATAAAAAAGTATATTAATCGTCGAGAATCACATTACGGTTTATTTACAAAAAAATAGGAGGAAAAATGTCAAATTAAAAATGTTCAAATGTTTCTCGGTTTTGTCAAGAAAAGGGCTGCACTAGTTCTCATTAAAACTTGCGACAAAAGGTGATGTGCGCTCAACAAAATTAATCATCCTTTTTGTATAATTTTCTACAATGGGACCATTCACGTTTTCAACATTCTCTCTTCATATCCCATTGCAAATGGACGCCCGGTAAATGAACTAAAATGTGAAATCTCGTTTTAATAAAATTATGACTCCGTCGTTAATACTGAATGAGCTATTTAATAATGAAAAATCACATCAATTATGAACGTCAGGGCAAATTTGTAATTGCGGTAATAAATAAAGTACAAACCTGTGTATAAATACAATCGATGCTTCGATTGCCTTCTATGGGCCAATTATCTTCGACGATATCAACCAGTCCGCTGACCGTGTCGAACTCCTGGATACTGCAATATCTCCTAGGCGGGGAATCCCTTACGGCATGAGACCACTCGAGAATGTTCAAACGATCGGGGTGTGCTTGCGGTCTCGAACGGTTCACGTAAAACACCGGATCAGGAAGTGATGACAGAGCAGATGGGATCGAGTGCAACTCACACACTGATTTTGACTGATGAGGTCTCGACTCGGTGTTCCTTTCGTACGGTCCAATTAGATGCTGCTGGCTCTTCGATAGTCTGCAATGAAATTGACATTAGATTCTACACCACAATCGATGATAATTCCCTCGTTCTGATGATTCATTGTGCTTTTCTTCTTTTCAACTTGTGAGATTATGTTAAGTCGATTAGAGTAGGCGGAGAATATTGAAAATCATTTTCATCAATCGATTCAGCTTTTTCTCTTCCTTTTTCTTTCATTACTTCATATTAATCAACTTTAGAAAAAAAAAAATTAGATTGAAAAGTGACAAGTCAGGTGATCTATCGACTTGAAATTAAAAGAAAGATCAGACTGTGGGATTGATCGCTTCGAATACTTTTGGTCGTTCATTTTTCAAATTGGTAAAAAGTTGAAACATCCAATGGTCCTATAAAAAAATCAATAGACGAGTTGAAGTTTTCATCCCTTTAAATAAACGAGAACAAAGTTAAGCGCTTTTGTCATGCCAAAACTTTACTTACCCCACGTTGAACCGTCAAAATGATATTGAAAAGAATTTCAATGAAATATCAAATCCAACGAAATTGTGCAACAGCGAGAACAATGACGATCAAAAATCACAAAGTTCAACTTTCTTCAATTTCTTCTTTTAATTACTAAGTGTTATTTTGATTATGATCACAGATGTAGTTTAAAAAAGGAAAAAAAAAACAGTTACACAAAATACTTTCACTGGAATGATTTCAAGCATTACAAAGAGCCGCGGCAGGGTGATTGATGTGTAAATTTAGCGAATATCGGCCCATGCATAATTCATTCAAATATTCTATGTTCAAATAAACAAGTTATCGAGGCACCAATCCAATGAAATGTACCAACAATTATGCGCGATATAAAAGACCATCTGCGACCAATTATGATTTTCATCAAACCCGCCAATATCCTCCAATTAATTTCCTTCTCAATGTTATTAAAGAACTTCAGCGTCTATCCACAAACGATCATTTGAATTTTTATTCCCATTCTCTTAATTGCATCATTGCACAACTAACGAACCGGATAAACAATACAAAATCGCGAACGGCTGTTGTTTTATTATTCATCAGTGTTTGATTATTTATCAATATTATTTCAAAGGATTAAAATCTTATTACGGATAAATAATTGTGCTCATTAGGGAACCGTTGACAAGATTGCATGAACTGTAACATCAAACACTACCTGTCTTTCAATGAGTTCCGGTCGATTAGTTTGGCCCTTGGTATTAATTGGGGCCTTCTCGACAGATCGAACTTTGTCTCGCTTGCTCGCAGATGTGAGTCGCGCTCGTTACGCCATTCGTCCTCAGAAATCACTGCCAAACTTCTTGTACGTTTCAATAGCTGCTTGCGTTCCTGCGTCGACGATCCTTCCTCCTTGCTCTCGTACCGACTGCCCTCTCTAAAACAAAAACTACTTTGTCGTAAAATTACAAACATTAAATTATTGTTCAGAGGTTTGACTAAAAAAATAAATTATAAAAACCGAAGAGCATATAAAATTTGTCACGGAAAGCTGAGAGATTGATTTGACAGTTTGTTTTGTTGTTTTGAAAAGAAATAAAAATTGTATACTGTTCCTTCTCGAGGTATTTTTCTGAAATAAGACACCTCTCGAAATTGGCCTTGCAGTTGCATACAATCGCCTGATAAGAAATCCATGTCACGGAAACGATCAAAATGCAAATTAATATCCGGCCCGAATGATACTCGGATTTACGATGCTTACTGTTCAAAATGAATGTTTACTTTGCTTGTAATTAATTTATACAACTCATACTTATAACTTTGCTTTTTGTCTCGTATAAGTTATCCCAGAATTAGATCAGACATCAGATGAAAAATTCATAAAGTGGATTGTAAAATAGCATCTTGGGTATTAATAAAACATGTACGACTTATTTCGCGAGTTAGTGTTTGCCATTCGTGACGTTCAAGATCCAGAGAGATTAGGCGGCTTTTTTTTTTTTGTCATGAAAGCAACATGTGTATTTTTTGTCCGTTAGAAAAAATGCATATAAAAAATTGAATTTGTTGTATCAGTTGGTTTCTTTCTGTTTTGCTGAATTTATTGCCGTTGTTTATTCATCGCCTGGAGTTTATTTTTATTTAAAATCAGTTGTTTTTCTTTTTGTTGTTAAATTAATGAACCACGAATTAATGAGACGTGACGTTTTCGGTTCGCGAAATATCACGTTTTCGAATGTTATCCGGTTTAAATATGGACCCATAACTGAAGATCAAATTGCAATCCATGACGTAACAACAAATGAAGTCAGTCATTAACACTTTTCACGATATGAAAATCTGAATAAAACAGTTGGACGTGAAATTAATATATATATATATGACTTTTATTTTCGTTTCGGGCGTGTTTACTTTTTCTCGGTTATTTTATCATGTTGGCAGATAAATTTTTCAATCGTTTCAAAACCGTCAAACGATCAATTTTTCTTTTGCAAAATATGTTTCGCCGCAAGGATAGCTATGAAAAATGGTTGACGTTTTGTTTCGTTTCACCTACATGACACTTGTGCCATTGTGGCAATACGGCCATTAAGACATAACTATATACTGTCATTCCACCGGATAAAGGACTTGATACCACAGCATTGAACAACAAGCCCTCGGAAGCATATGCGCGCGGTTTCCGTACCTCCAAAGGTACCAAAGTATGAAACTACGAGCCGTGAAATTCCAAACTTTCTGACTCATACAAATTGCAAACACGCTAACTTTTGTTCTTATTATAGTTATAATGCGATGGAAATGTTCTTTGTTGAATTTGAAATTTATCAAGGTTTAACAAAAATGACCCCTTTTGAAATGACAAAAATATTTGCAAATTAACGGTCGAATTTTGAACCGCTGTAATCAGCGAAAAATTTTGAGACGGTTTTGCACTTTATACTTCAGGGATGAAATCTTATGCAAAGTTGGGCTTAAATTATACGGGCTTATGAACGTGATAGTTATTCGTAACAGTTCATGGTTTATCAAGTTTTGTACGCTGTTTTGAGTGCATGAAATGTGGACGGATATACAGACACAATAAGTCTTATGTATACGTCTGTCCCCCCATAAAAAGTTACAGGAAGTGCAAAAAGCTGACGGACTTTTTACAGCAGTCCATCAGGGTATCATATGAGACAAACATTGTAACTCGAAAAACAAGTGCTCATCAGTTTTGAAACAGTTAATTGATCCCATGTTAATGTTTACAAATTTGTTTTGAAGTTGAAAATTTTATGAAACGATGAAAGTCTTTGTGTTTTGACTTTGTTACTCAACTGATGGCAATTGAATTATAATTTCACTTTTTGAAAAAAAAAATTGAAAGAAATATAATTATCCGGTTTTCGTGTTCATTTCGGTAATAAATAATTTGTTCCTCTTACTTCCTGACGTTGCATAAGAGACGTAACTTAACAATGCAACAGAGTACAATTTTTTTTTCGCAACACGATTCGCATTTTGCTTGATCGGCTATTACGAAAAAACATTTTCTTGGTTTGTATACAATTAGTTTTTTTTTTTTCAAAATATCGTTTTGTTTAAATAAAAAGAAATGAATTGGCAGTTATTAGAAGTGATTAAACAAAACAAACAATAATTAAAGAAAATAAAAACAATTGGCACTGACCTTTTGACCCGTGAGTTTTGTTTGTGAATCCACGTTAATTTCGGAATTGTTATATTATATGAGGTTTGTTTTACTATGATACGCTATGACGGGTACAATTTCGGTTTGTTCTTTCACGGGCCATGTGATCTGACAGACGAACACGGCGGTTCGGCACGACAGTACACGTTGTACTACCAACCAAAACGCCGCACACCTGAATGCGGGGTCTGAACATGCAAGACAATCGAATAGAGTGGGAGGTGATGCATTTCTATACAATTTTGTTTTTGTTTTGACCGCTTATGAAAGACACAATTCATAGAATTACAAATTTCTAAAAACATCATTGCAAAAATTAAACTGAAAAATGAAAAAAACAAATAAATTATTTGGTGTTTGCAGAAGAATAATTTTTGAATTATTTTTTTTTTTTTTGCAAAGACACAATTCATAGAATTATAAATTTCTAAAAATAATATTGCAAAATTAAACTGAAAATGAAAAAACAAATAAATTATTTGGTGTTTGCAGAAGAATAATTTTGGATATATTTTTGTTTGCAAAAGTGAATTATAATTTATTATAATATAAATATATAATATAAAAAATTATAATAAATAATAGATCTGAGATGAAATTCAACAATATTGTAGACAAATTAACTCCGGTTGCATGTCAGTGAGCTCGTTGCATAAAACAATTCACGTTTTGACAAACGCACGATTCGTAATGTTCTGAAAAAAAGAAAAAAAATTTTAAGTATGTTCGTATATACGCGAACCATCAACATCATTAGCGAATTCACGATGGAATCATATTTTGTTCTCCATTTTTTCCCCTTCGCAATCATTTCAAATAATTATTATCATCTTTGTAAGAAAAATAATACGAATAACAAGTGCTTTTTTTTCTACTTGAAAAACATAACAAATTATTATCTGCGCAACGAAAAAAACAAAAGGTTTCGAAATTTGCAGTTTTTTTGTTGATACATTATTTTTGAAATGATTCCACGCTTGGATATACGCGTTGAATAATTCATGCAGGTGTTAAATGCATCTTAAAATTTGGGCCAACAATTTTGCGCGAGCGTCTCGGTTTTCTTCATAACGTAAGACACAAGACGACGAAATGCAAAATTATATAATGAATAAGGGGTTGAAGAAAGTGGAAATGAGATTTTTTGACAAATTAAAAAGTGAAACAATAAAACTACGGGTACACCGTCGGTGAGTGTGTCAAGGTTGTAATTTGTCGGGCATAACGGGGCTAGGTATATATTCTATGTTCTCCATGTGCACGCGCTATAGCCATCATTTTCTTGCGACAGTGTCTCGTGCGCGTGTAATGAGCAAGCCCGTTGGAATTAGAAATCATTATTGCATCTCTCAAACGTACTTTTTTCTTCCATTTAATACAATCTCATCTCAAGTAAAATCATGATGCTTTTATGCAAAATTTTATAACAAAAAAAAAAATGTACGAAGAAAACAAAAATTGTACTTTATATGAAAAGCATTTTAGAATATTTCATTTCAACGAGTTCATTTTGAACGAAAGTACACCAGATGGTACACAGCGATGTTTGCCTTGATTTTTGCAAAATTCATTTGATTCCAAAAATTTTTTTCTCTCTCGCGCCCGACGTGATATAACGTGTTTGGCATTGAAGCTTGACAATTCGGAAGGTTCTATCGTCGGGATAAAATGAAATGTTTTTGTAGTTGAATGCAAAAACCTTTAAACATAGTTATCACAGCGTTAATCCGTTTTGTTAAACCGGTTAAACTTTTGATAACTTGATAACAATAATTCCTCGTGAAATTTCATTCACTGGCTATTTTATTAACTGGAAATTAACAATTTGATATTGTTGAATGTCACACACTTGTTCTGACAATTGAAACGCGGGAATAAAAATTGTTTAAAACAAATTTGAATGAAATATATATACCCTGGGCTGCTTTCAACAATCTCCATCGTCACTTGACAATAAACAATTTTAACATAATACATGATGTTCAACGCTCGGTTTCACTAACGACACTAAATCGGTTCACCTTTCTTCGCTCGTTTCCTTGTTTCGGAATTTCGCCGGTCTCTCTTTCTCTCTCTCTTTCTCTTTCTCTCTTTCTCTTTCCGCAATTTTTGCACAATGACATTTGTCGATAAAGAAACACTATATACTCTTCAGCAATTGTATCGTTTCATCTAAAGACCCGGAAAAATGCACTTTTACTAGCGTTTGATCGAATGAAAATAAAAATGAAAAAAAATAAAATAAAAAAGGATCAACATATCCCTCAAATAGAAAACCTTTGACTGTTTATCTCCTTTTCGTGATCAAATTCACACAAATAAACAAAAACATTGGATCTGCGAAACAAATCGGCCAAAACCTTTTGATAGAAACTAATCGGACGGAAGGAAAAAAAAAGCGATTCGGCGATATTAATTTGGCGACAATGATTTTTTTTGCGTCGATTGCGACGGGGAGTTACGCTACAGCTCGTAACTCGCATTTGTAAACCGGATATCCGCTATACAGTCACTTCCACTGAGAACACACAAATCGGAAATTTTCAATCGATGAGTTGATTCTGAATAGCAAAGTAACAATTTGCCGGGACGCGAATGAAAAAAAAATTAATTCTTGCATCTACAAAGGTGAATATAAAATAGTGACAGAAACAAGAGGAGCGAGCAATAACAAAACGTAAATTGAACCTTTTTTTACCGCGTTCATAATAACCAAAGTGTTCTGGAATTTTTCACTTTGTAAAGATCCATAAAGTTTTTTCACAATTGATTGGCTCTAAAACTCGATATTCTTTGCTCAGAGGAAAGTCATAGTTGGGAGTAGAACAATTTTTAAAAAAATATTTTTCACGAAATATATATTTCTTATTTGAGAGAAAAAAAAATGAGAAAAAAAATTGGATATTCGTCTGACACGTTTGTGAATGTTTGACTGTATAAAATATTGTAAAAACGTGTTATAATGTTTGTATTAGATATTATAAAACTTGATACGTCTATAAAACTAGATTTTTATCAAGTATGCAATTAGACCACGACGGCGTTATAAGAAATTGCTAACAGTTCCGTATAGCAATTAACGGTTGATCTTCAAAATTGCGTGCTGAGAAGTTTTTTTTTCTTCTTACTTGTGAAACTGAATGATAACTGAGTTATTTGTTTTACGATTCGCTCGCAAATCAAGGACCGATTTTACTCGCACACATGCGTTTGATAGAAATCGCCATTGAAATTGTACTTATCGTTGGAATTTGTAACACATTAAACGCCGTTTTCGCCAAATATTTTTACGCGAAACTATGCTTGCGCTAAATTGAACGTAACGAAGCATCGTTCGGTGGAAAACAAGCTTGAGATATGTAAATTTCATAGAAATTAAATTGATGAAATCGTTTTGAAAATTTATTTCACAGATTGAGTTACATTCGGATCGATTAGATATGAGAGAAAATTTTAATGCAAAAGGAGATTTGCAATTTGATATTTTTATGTAAAGAAAAGTCAACTTACCGGAAACATCTTTGTTTTTGACGTTCGTGGACCCATAATGCATCGCCCAAATTATGAGTCCCACTTTGAACGCCCCCCATGGCAGCTCTAAAAATAAAATATCAAACTTCAATTGACAGGCGGATAATTAAAATGAAAAAACAAAATTAAAAACTTGTTCAAAGTTTGCACAATTTTTTGTACAAAATTAATTATTTGTTTTGAAAAATTGTGCAACTTTTTGGGACAAATAAAATTTGTTGTTATGATGTTGAGTATGGCTTGATAATTGCCATTAATAATAAATACGTGTATGATTTTACTTCCCATTAGGAAGAGATAAAAATCTACTCTGATTAACCTGGATCTCTCAAACCTGTAATTATCAAAGTTACTGTACGCGAAATATGTGCAACACAAAACAATTATGCTCACATGTTACACATTCTAAAATTGAATCCAATAGCCAGAAAGTTGATTTGATTTCTTTTAATTTTAATTTACAAAAACGAAGTTGCAGCAGAGTTGGTTGTATCTATTTTAATTGAATATATCATATCGACATTATCTTCATCATAAACATTAAAAACTTGATTCAAACGGCTGTGACGGCGGAACCAAAATACATCGACTATCAATTATACCAGAATATCGGCTGAAATATTAAATAAAAATAATCTCGCGCTAAGCTGATGAACGTACGTTGAATAATAAATTTTGTGCTCGATTAAATTGTTGGTTGTCGTTTCAATTACTGTCACTAGCCGTGTGAAATTTTAATGAAACTGAATAATGAAAAATGAATTCATCATGAGATCTTAAATTTGATCCTTTTTTTATCATCGTTCGTCAATTTTATGTTCCCCGTTAGTCGCGCCGTTTACCAAACACACGTGATGGATTTTGAATGAACGTCACAATCGTAAAATCAGAATTTCGTCTGGAACCTTTTTGTGTATTCCTCGATAGACGTCTGAACTTGAATAATATATTTTAAACCACGATTATTTGTCATCGTTAACGATCTACGATATTCATAAATAATGCATACGCAATTCAAAAATTGTACAAAAAGGAAAATGAAAAGAAAAACGCAAAATGTGGTCATCAAACATTTCAGCAATACAATTTGATATTTTTAATCAAACAAATTTATTCATAAGATTTAGAAGTTAAAATTTTTTTAAATTGTATTTTTCATTTAGGCATTTGTTTAAACAGTTAGAACACTATTGTTGAACATTGTAACTGAATTGAACATTTCATTATCTTGTCTATTAAGTTGGGACTTTGTTGAATACTCAGAACACCTTGCGACAATTAAAAACCAGCAACCAGCTTAAAGTTAATGAAAAAAAGTTTTACCGGCTTTAATGTACTGTGATACTTGATACTCCGAACATTGCTCACAAGTTCACTGTTTCGGCACAAAACACTTGAAATGTACTTTATAAAGAAACAAGATCCGGCCGGACCGATCGAATTGCTTTTTGGTAGTAAAAGCTCAGCAAGTACCCGCACGTTTGTGCACGAGTGGAAACATGTGTTGTGAAATAAACTGCATCCAATGTGCAAGAAGAGGAGTACCTTTACTCTGGAAGTGGTTGTACCAGTGGAGGAAGAGAAAAGATCTCTGCCACCTTTCTAAGACGTCGCTTTGATGAGGAGAAAGAATTCATATCTCGCCACGATGGAAAAAGAGAACTCTTTTTTTTAATTTGCTTCATCTTACATGCTAGCTGAGGAATTAAAAAATTAGTCATGTCTCTTTTTATGTTCGTTATAAACGATTGCGCATCTGAAAATAGGAACGATGAATTAACAAATTAATAACATGTATTATAGAAATTAATATTATTTAAATAATAACATGTACGAGTCAAAATTGTTTAATACGAATTTTGAAATTGAAAACCTCAAATTGAGATGGCGAAAATGGTGTAATTTTTTTTATAATTACAGAGAGAGGTAATTATAGTCGGTTTAAAAGTTCAAACAAAAAATTTTTGATGGGAATTTTGAATTTGAAAAACTCGCTATTAGTATTTGAAGGAGTTTCGATTCGCATAACTTGAAATTGAATCGTCCAAAATTCCAATAGAACTATCAGTAAACGCTTCGAAATTGCTAAAATACTGTGAACGAATATTCCCTTTTATAGAAAAATCCGTTTCGTCATAAACACCAGAAAAATGTTAAGGAAAAAAAATAAATTTCAATTCCAGTGTTTCGTGGCGTCAAAAAGTGTAAAATTTTATTTTGCAGTAAATTCGAAGGGAAAAGTCGAGGTAAAATAAAATTGGCTGAAATGTTTGTTTGCAGATTGTTCTCTTTTCTTTTTTGGAAATTGGTTTAGAGAATGATGTTCTTTATTTTTAAACGGAGAGAAAAATAAAAATAATCTCCAACAAAGATAGTCACTCAACAATTTAAATGACGATTGAGGCAAAGTTAATCAAACAACATCTTATCAACAAGATGATTGGAGACCATGAAAATTACATTCAGCACGTGACAATTTTCAGCCTTTTCACTTTCCACTTTCTCGTTTTTATCCGTTTATTAAAATACTAGATGATCGTCTCGGCTGTTTGGGACAATCTTTTTTTCGCTTATCAGTATATAAATTATGAATAATTGCGGTCGTTAGATTCAATAACAGACCGAGGTTTTGATTTAGTGTCTCCTCTCGAGACACGCAACTTCATCTCAGGTGTGAAATTTGTTTGAACCCTAATGGCATAGCATGAAGATAAAATTAACTATTTACGTTATAACAAAAAAAAAAAAAAAAACTAAAATTTT
>JAAMPD010000521.1:0-47935 GCA_025266255.1 Trissolcus basalis | reverse complement strand
GCTTAATCGATGTAGTAATTTTTACTCTTATGAGAGTAAAATTTTTATGGAACATTTAGTGAGCACGTTTGATAGAAATATATAGTAAAATTTAATACATTATTTTTCTCCGTGTATTAAACGTATTACAACATTTTAAAGGAATGTTCACTTTCTTCAAATTGATTCCTCTTATTAAATTAATAATCCTCTCGTTAGACAGTTGGAGCTTACTTATCAAATTCTTCAGGTTGAAAATTTTCATGAAAATGTGTATTTCGTAGGAGTCATGATTGCTCGCAGTAATAACGGGAAACGTTTTTAGATACTTTTTTTCGAAATTGGTAAAAAGTGCATGAATTGTTTTCGGACGTGATGTTGTCGTATGTCAGTAGAATCGATTACAACGGCCAAACAGTTAATGAACTCGATCTTTCGAAGACTCGCAATAATCCTGCCACCAATGCTTGTATTTTTAATAGTTTCTATAACAAGCCTGACATTCACTGAATTATTCAGAGGATTACATTCGACTTCTCGGTCAAGTTGAGCTTATATGCTGAAAGAAACTTTTTTTGACACAAAAGTACTGACGATAAGTTTTTAAGATAAGTCGCTTAAGAAACTTCTTGATTGAAACATCCGAAGAAATAAATAATCAGATAACGATTCCCATTTATCAGTCAACCATGATTTTTATTTTATAACTTTATTATAAATAATGCAATAAGCCGTCATTTTAACTCTGTCATGTTCATATTCTTGCATCGCTTCATTCTTTCAAGGTAGAATACTAAAAAAATATGAAAATAAAATTGACTTGATGTTCAGCATGATTGATAAGGTTAAAAATTGTCACTCAAATTAACTTACTCGACAAAATAAAAAAACGTGGGAGGAATTTTGTTACACGTCGCATCACGATAAACGAAACACTCCTTTATAAAAGAATAAGAAACAATTTGATTCACGTTCACACACTTGTTCTATCCAAAGCCAGACTGCCATGACAATTTAAAAATCAACAAAACCTTGACAACAACAACAAACTCGTTCTGCAACGTAACAATTCATGGACGGGAAAAAAAGTAAATTATTATTACCAAGTCGCTTTTAAGAATCGAAAACTTTAAGTTTTGTAAAGTTATCATAACATAAATTTTAAGGTTGATCATTACAATTTTTTTATTTTCATTCCATAAATACATTTAAATAACGAGAATATGAAAAATTATATATCATGATTACATTTTCATATTAATATAAGTCGATATTTACTATACTTTAACTCAAAAAGTAGTCGAATTATGTTTACTCAACGGCCATGTGATAATCAAATCGGATAGGCAAACTTCAAGTTCTAAACATTTGAGTCTTTGACGTATGTTAGCATAACTTCAAGTTCTCAATTCTCAAAAAGCGTTTATGTAATAATAATTTACAAATCAATCAACAATCCAAGTTGTTTTTGACTTGCAATATTGTGCAATGTTCTGCATCTCTTTTCATATTATTTTTCATCTCGAGTATTTGCGCGCGTTAAAATTCATCCGCAAAGAACAATATCGAGTTGGTAACTGCGCCGAAACTTGTATTGGAATTTGCGATGCATTCATTTTTCACCATTCGAATTTGATTTTTGCTTTCCTATAAAAGTTAAGCGTAAAAGTTGTCCAGCAACTTACCTTCTCAAGTCGAGTTAACATTTGTTCCATGTTGTATTTCGAGTGAAGTTTCGGTTTCGCATGATATTCCTCGTCGTTCAGTTTGTTATCTTCCGTGCTCACAAAGCGTTTTCGGGTTTGAACTCCTCTGCAATAACTGTAGAAAGGAAATCGCCTAAAAAAGTTTTTACAAAATATTATATAGAATCAATTTTTCAAGTATCCAAAAAGAAAATTATAGAAAGAAAGTAGGAGATTATAATTTATGATTCAGAAGAGATGGGAGTTAATTATTAGTTTCTATTGAAAATATAAGCTGAATGAAAATCACGTGAATTTGGGGTTCTTGAGTTGAAATATGAAATCTATAAATCTTGGAACAAAGTCGACACGAAACAATTGCTTGGTGCATTGACGTAATTTATAATATTACATTGCGCGGAAGAGCGTCATCATTGTGGCTATAGCAAGTGTGTGCTGATACATTTATTAAATCGCACAACCTTCCAACATCAGCCCCCGTATTTTCCATCGCCCACGATTCCACTCACGCATCCGAGAGTTTAAACAAGATAAAAATTCGCAACCCGCCGAATCACCGAGCACTATTTTTTGAAAATAATTAAAAGCACTAGAACGACAAGTACGAAACACTTTTCAACATATCTTTGTATTTTTAATGATTCAACGAAAAAAAAAATAAAATAAATAAAATGAACGATTTAAGTTTCGTTTTGTCTGAAAAATGTGACGATTTTTTTTCTGATCCAACAAACAGTATCAAGTGAGAGATAGGGAACAAAAATTTCCATTTTTATGAGCCTCATTGTGCTTGTTAAACAGCCCAGAAATCACAGAACTTATGAAATCACTCTCAAGACAAAATGTTTTATGTAAAGTAGATTTTGAAATTAGAATTACGTAAGGAACAGCGAAAGCTGTGTCCTTTTCTTTGACGGGAAATATTATACTTTGGGTTTGTTGTAATAAGATTTCTGCAGGGTCGAGCTAAAACCCAGTGCGAACATAATTATATGTTTAATATTCGAATTCTTGTATCCATTTTAACAATATGCAATTACGACCTTACCACAGCGTAATATCGACAGCTTATTAATTCAAATATCGTTGCCACTTGGATCAACTTTAATGCCATTAGGGCATAAGCTTCTCAATGTAAAATCACTGATGAATTAATATTTAATTTTTTCCCCGATTAATTCCAATCCAATTCGAAAATGTCAATTTCAGAATATTTGAACTTTCAAATTCCTGTGAATTCCTTGGCTTTAATTTAAAATTATAATTGAGCGGGGGAAAAAAAAGTTAATTCATTATTTGTTGACAAAGGGAAAAAAACAAAAGTTTGTATGAAAAATGCGTAATACTCACTCGCAATCGACGTGTCTGCCTCGTACATATGCAAACCAAGCGAATAAACTCAGGATAATGATGCATCTACGAAGAGACATTTTTGCCTGAAAATGTTTAAAGCGGTGATTACAATCAGAGTTGTGACAACGCGATAAACGAGTTAAAGTTTGGTTGTTTGATTTTTATTGAAAATGATTGCATGTTTTCAATGTGGTCGTAATTAATAACAAATTGCAAAGAGAATTTCAGTTTGAAGCGAGACGAAAAAAAAAAAATACGAGAATGAAAGAGAGATCAACAAGTTTGATTGGTTCTTGTCGCAGTATTTTCACCTGTTGCTCTAGCAGGTGTAGAACTGAAAAAGAACTTTCACAGTCTTGCGCGAGTTTAACAAATATATTTCTCTCTCCTTATGTTCCTTGCGAACTTATAATTTATTAAGTTTATTTTTCATTAAAATAAATAATTTCAAAAAAAAAATTATTTTGAAAAAAATTCAGAGAAATTATATTATCTATTTTGTATTTTCATTTGGATGAAATTTGAAGTGAATTTAAATGGGCGTCCTCGAGACTGATCCTATTTTTGTCCGATTGTATAAAACAACGTCAATAAAGGGAAGTCGAGTTTTTGTTAAGTTGTTAAGGAACTGTATTATCCAAGTTGCGAGATAATGGGTGAGATAGTAAATTTGATGTGCAAGTGCAGCCAATTTATTATGGAACCTTTCGAATCCAGTCGCATGTCACGGGCTTTATTTGTATCGAGGACGGTGTAACGATGTTGGTAAGAAGGAACAGAAAAAAAGAGGAATTTTACGACACCGGTATAAATATTGCACTACAACCTATTTTTTTTTAATCAATTTCAATTTTTCGGTTTTGATTTTCATCTTTTCATTTACGTTCTGTGTATGAACTTAACTATTCTTTTAAGTGGTCGTTCGTTCTTAATGGGACAAATTTAATCATAACTTTATGAGGTCAGAATCGAGATTTGCGAACGGCATATTTTTTAATCCTTCGAAAAGTTTACATCGACTCCCCACTGATCATAAATTCATTTATGAAAGAAAGGTCTCGCGTAGGTATGATTCGTTAGTTCTTCATTATTCCAAATGAAACAGCGTCATTCCCATTATTTGTACGCTGATGTTTTGTATAATTTATGCTTTTCGATTTTATTCGCGCATGAATGAAATCAAAAAGTTTAGTTGCACATGTCTGAATGTAATTTCAAAATTATTACTCTTTTGAATGCAACATCAAATATTATATCAGGATTCGTCATGTTTAGAGTCTATTGTTGGGATCCTTAAAATATTCATTAAAACGAGCCATAAAAACGAAATCTGGCTGCCAGCTATAGCCGGTTAAGTGACATAGAATTTACGAATACAAATCAAAAATAAAGTATGGAAAAATTTGTGTCCTACTAACTTTTCCGTTTCAATTTACAACAAGTATTGAACTAAAAATTTCAACTCCTGCTTACAAAATGACAATTCGCGTTGATAAGTAATTATTTTTATACTTTCAGTGAAACCAATTGAGTACCAATTCAATCGAAACAAAATATCGAGACATTAATGTGAGTGATATTGTTTGCGTCATTGATATTTTATGAGCCAGCAAATCGTTTTGTAAGTATCGTTTGAAATCGTTTCCAAACACTTTTGAAGGCTTCTGTATTCTGTTTGTTTGCTTTTTAATTTGTTTAATTGCGCGAAATGTTTTTATATTTCTAACACGTGATTGAAAACCATATAAAAAGTTTAAAATATTAAAAAGGAGATTCAATTTTATCTTCGATAAATTAAATTAATAAATTGGAAAATGTTTCTGGAATTGACATCACTGACCGTACGAAAAATCCGATTCAATTTTTTCCTTCATTTGTCAATGTTTACATTTAAAAGATTGAAAGTAGCAAAAAAATACAATGGGAATTATAGTAATTGGCTTATCAGCCAATCGTAAAAATAAAAGAAGGCAATTTTATTTTTTGATAAATCTGCTTTTTCATTGAACAAGCAACATTCCAGCCTAATTAATCAAGTTCTTTAGAAATTAGTAGTTCGAGTCAACGTATCGGCCAACACTGCCAAGAATGTAATCGAATTTGCTGTTAGATAAAAATTTCATTATTTATCGCCACAAACTAATTGAAATGCGCCGTAAAAAAAGACAGTGAGTTTTCAAAAGTTGTAATCGTAAGGATGTCTTTGTTCAACATGGTTCTCTAATTGAGATATAAACGAGCGAGAACTATAAATTGTCATTTAAGGGGAAAAAAAAGAGAAAAAAATCGACGAATTATGACGCTTTTATAATTCGAATATCAGTTACGTGAATATACACAATATCTCTTTCTGAAAATGTAAAAAGGTTTTTTTTATTCAATTTTAAAAAATAATAAAAAAAACAATCGAACAAAAAACATTAAACATTTGAAATATACAACAACTGGGAAACACGAGATTGTTTTCTACCAAACTAATAAAATCTTTCGAATTAAATTCAAAGACTTTCTTCGTTCGGAGAAAAATATTTTCAAATTATTATTATTATTGCATTAATAATATTATCGTCGTTCGTTAGGCACAGTTTAATAACTCTCTTTTTAAGTGATCATTATTTTTTTGTAGAAGCCCTCGATGAAACAAATGCGCGGGAGCAGAAAAGCGCTAAATTATTCATTTAAAGAAAAGCACGTACAGCACACCTCGTAAAAATAAGTCATCGGTTCTCTGTGTTTTAGATGCACAAATTCCTCCCGGCAGTTTACCTACACGCTAAAAATAATTTATACGTTGAGCACAGTCTGCGGTCAATGATTGCATTTTCCAACAGTATTTTTGTATATTTTTGTATTTCACGATTCATTAACTTTCCAAAATTACCTTTCAAACTCATTTTTTCACTTGAACGATAAAAAAAAGTTCGTCGAAAAAGTATAAACAATTCAAACAGTTCAAAAGAATGAAAAAACATGCACGTGGATGATCGAAGAAAAAAGCACAAACATTGTGTGACATTTCGTGAAAAAGTGATAGGAATATCAAATAGTACTTTAATTTACGTTTGTACTGCCGCAATTAGTGTTACAATTGTGTGATTAGCGAAAAAAATGGGGGAAACGGTTTAATGTATTCAAAAGGGAAGATTTCCTTGCAACGATTAATCTATTTTATAATGAATTTTTTTTTTCGTGTTTCAGATACAGTTTTGATGATATTTTTTCTGGCTAAAGATGAGTTTGTCTAAAAATTCCATAGTGATAAATCAAACTTTTCCCAAGACCGGAGCACTCAAATTGAAATAAAAAAACAAGTTTGCAACTTCTGCTTGAGTGAGGAAAAAAAAGTGCGTTTCAAAAATTAAAAACGGTTTGAAGCTTAAACGGTATCTCTGCTGATAAAAATTACTCGCTGATAAGTTTCAGAAAAGTTGGAAACTTGGCATTTTTGCACCTTACTTTCATGCAAGTTACGAAATTCTTTGTCGGATGCTCGAAATTGACCTGTAAAGCGTACAAAAATTAGAGCGCTCAATGCCTGTGTCGAATTAAAACAAAAGTTTTTATTGATAAAACGAAAAAAATATTTCACTTGTAAATGTAATTAAAAAATACAGCGATACAGGATTCGTTAATCATCCAGACTTGTAAGCAATTAGTGAAAGGATATTGCTTTTCAAATCACGACAAGATTCAATAGAGGAAACTTGAATTTGAACCTCTTGAATATTATTTGCTACTTTAATTCATCTGGCGAATTAAAAAACTAATCTGTTTGACAATAGAAAATCAAACAAAAGAAATCACTTCACTTTGGGTTGTTTTAATTTCTTTTTTTTTTTTAGACATCATAATTTCAGTTTGGCAGCAATAAGAAATCGTTTTGCAGAAATGTAGGTGCGATTTATAGATAAAAGCTATCATTCGACGTGAAATTTCTTTTCGAATGGCTTGTTCCACTTTTCACGATGGTTATTTGATGTTTGTTTCACAGTAAAGTTGCAAGTAATATGACTTTAAAGAAGAGATAAAACCATCTTATGGCATTCTCGATAAAGCTGAATCGTTGAAGAGCGTGTGGCCATAAGTATACTCGTACAAATTGCGTCACGACTAAGATGTTTGATTGCAAACAATTTGAAACAATAGAGATACCATCAGGATTAGTTACGATTTATAGTTTTTCTGATTGGCTGAAGAGAACAAAAATTTTTCCATCCAATAAATTTGCTCATAAAAATGATGTCTTCGCATCATGAATGATCAAACGTTTTATCATTTACGTCTTACCTGATTACAAAATACGAAACTAAAAATTTCAATTTACAAATATGAAGTTGAAAATGTTGTTTTGCAAAAACCAAACAAAACTGTAAGATGAAAAACTAGTTTACAAATTGATATCCAATAAGGTAGAATTTCGTGAAACAGACATATGAAAATGATTGTTCTGGTGCTAATTCAATTCACTTAGCAATATCGATGAAACCAACAACATTATGCTAATTGTATGGATATGACAACCGTTACCATACATTTGAGGCAAACTTTTTTTCTTCCTGGTTATATTTCCTCTTTGGAACTATCAATTTCCTCTCATCCCATCGACAAATTAAAGAAGAAAGCAATATCAAATTATAAATGTATGAAAAGCCGTTAAAAACACTCTGAAACAATGCTTCGAATAAAATGATTTGCGTGGGTGTACAGTCTCATTCAATAATTGTCTCTAAATTTAACCAAACAGTGGGAAAAAAAGTTGATTGACAATGAAATATTTGACCTATATATAAAAAAAATTTCAATTCCAATTTTGATTTTTAAACAAACTTAACCGAATTGTTTGTTCACATTTTTGTTTCACTTGAACTTATTCGAGCTTTAGAGAATGATTTAAACGAAACTATAAAAATAAATAGACCCGTTTGAACAGCAACAATAAATAAATTGTCTGGCGTTTTAATTGACGCAGCTGACGGATTTCGTTGCATGGACAAACAATCGTGATTTGCCGAGCGCACGTTGCAGGTTTATTTTGACAATAATAGTGAACTAAAAGCGATACAGGATTGTCGTCAGAGGGACTAGGATAAAGTAAGCATCCCCTTTGGAGGACAGAAGGAGAGACGAAGGGCGATCGGATGACCGAATCTACTCGATAGCGGAAGTGGGACGCCCTGGCGTCTGTCTGTCTGCTTGCAAAAAGCTAAATTCGCGTTGCGATCTCACAACCCACACCGTCTTTACGGCCCAACTCTCGAGTTCAGCGTCATGATTAATGCAAGCTCTCAACATTATGTTAACAGACATTTTCTCAAGCTTGTATATTTTTGACTTTTTAGAGGTAAGACGTGCGTAAACAAGTGGCTCCATATTTTGAATATCAGGGTTAATGGATGACGTTGGAACTTTTTCAGACCTGGAAGAAAAAAAAGGCAATGAGTTTGGGAATCATTTACATCCCATTGATTGATTGTAGCTGAATGATAAACAGATGAGCAGTCGTATCTGTGTCACGATAAAAGAAAATTAACGATAACAAAAAAGATAAGAAAAATGGTCCGAACAAAATGTTTAATAAAATTCAATTGCCTGCAAAAAAATCAAAGCTGAGGTGAGACCTACTCGAGAGGGGCCATTTTTGGGAAATATACCAGACGTTATAATTGTTGAAAAAGTGTTTTCAATTATTCTTATTGTTCTATCGTGGTGACGAGTTATTGAATTTTTTTATTGAAATAACTTTTATTTAATTGAAAACATTCATTTCATTTGAACAAATTAAATTCAGTTCATTATAAATTTAAGGGTATATTAAGTAATGTGGAAAAAGGTCAAATTGAAGTATTAAATTTTGTACTGGATAAGAATTATTAATTGTGTCATGTCAAAAGTCATAATCGTCAATAAGTTAAGAAGAAAACGGGTAATCAGTGATCAAAAAATCATCACTACTCAGTGTCACAACAAATTGATTCGGAGCACAAAATAAACTTCTTTTTCTCGGTTATTATAGAATTGTGGAACAAATGATACAAAACTAATGAAATTTTCCTCTGCGGTAAAAGTTCTTTTAACAGTCTTTCCCTGGTCATTTGGCAAACCATACAGAAAGTTTGGATAGGATAAACACTGAGCTTTCATTAATTTCACGCTGATTGATTCTTAATCGATCAACGTAGGAAGGAAAAATTGATTCAAACGTGGGAAGAACCGAGGGCTGATTTTTGACATCAATTGTGGTTTGATTAGTTTTGGTTCCTTCCTTTGACGAACAATTTTGATTGAATTAGTCGAGTTCAATTAAGCATTAAATAAATTTTCTATTACATTCATAAATGTTTCATCAACAAGTGATGAATATTGGATCTTTCATATGGAAGACCTAGTTAATTCATTAATCTTATCTTTTCGTTGAGCCCTCGGATTTTAGAACAATGAGAATGTGGTTAAACTTTAAGTTTTCGTGTCATTAGCATCCGTAAGCAGGGAAATTCCTGTACCTTTCGAATATTAAACTCCGGTAAGAAGTACGGTGAAATAAATTAAAATGGTTTCTTTTTTCAAACAGGCGAAAAATATTTTTTCATTCTCTAAATAATGATGAGATTAAAACTTGGAGTTACATTTTTTAAAAATAGTTCCAAACTTTTAAAAATATGATATTAAAAAGTAAAATTTTACATCAAAAAGTTTAAAAATTGTTGACAAATAAATTAGGTTTCATAACTGAATGTCGTTATTTAATTATTATTATTTAATAACTGAATTCTTTCGAGATTAATGAAGAAATAACATTGATAATCGTAAAATATAATGAACATAATTCATTGTTATGAAATAATAATTTTTTGATTGAAAAAAATGTCGTGAAAATATTTTAAACGGCAAGTTAATAATAATGAAAGGTAACTTCAACAAGTGGCCATGCTCCGATCAGAATTCAACGACTGTATAGAACATTATTGAAGAACCTTAGACGTTTGTCATACGCCGGCGGTTTATTTTTCATTTTCAAATTTACATATTGTTTTACTTGTACTGGTTTATAATTTGAAATTAAATTCAATTCTACAAATATTGATAAACATCAGAAATTGAATGAAATTTCACATACAACCAAAGAAAAATATTAATTCAATGACCCGTACGAAAAAAAGCAATTTAAAATTGCAACATTTTCACTGGAAAATTTCGACTTGCATAGTTTTCGTCCGAATTATTAATTTGCTATAAATTGAGTATTACACTCAACTCATATAGAGCACACTTGAAAATTTTTAAATGAAAACAAAATTGCAATCGACTTGTGTTCATTGAACAACAATATTTTCGAAGAATACATTTTTGTTTTTTGATTAAAAAATGTTTTGTCCTCATAAAATCATATGATAAAAGTAATATATTTATATTACATAATGGACAACTTTTTTCTCGTCCGCTAAATTGAAATCCCTTTATTTTTGCAATTTAATTAACTTTCATTGTCGACTTTTGAATTTGAATGCGTTGATCAGAATTCGACTGTTATTTATACATTATTATTTGAACATTTGAACGAACAAATATAATAAATTGATTTGGAAATAAATTTGCACTTACTGATAAAAATGTATCGAACACTTGCAGAAGCAGAAGCGCAACACTCGATGCACTCGAGTATATCTTGAGGTAACTCTCACTCGACTGCACAAAAAAAGTCGCGTGTCCGAAATTTCGTGTGCACTGATAGCAGCAAATTTTCGAGTACGGCCCCCGGTTGTTGGATCGTAAGCTTTGAGTTTGGAGCTCACAGGGCGAGTGATTATTAGAGCTTGCGCGTCTCACATTTATACAGCATCCCTTCTTCTTGCGCGCACACCAAATGGGCCGAAGATTTTTCTCAAAACGCTGAAACGCCACCCCTTTTTGCTTCATTGCGTCATTCCCACGCATCATCAATGAACGTTTCGATCTGATGACGACACAGCCGACAAAACTCATGCCAAAATCTTAAAAACGATTTCCGCACTTGTCTCGAGGCGTTCCAACAAACTTTTAAATAAGAACATTGTTCGCCCTCCAAAACATTTCGCAATCCCGGGCTCAATCGGGTGGAAAATCTTTTTCGTCGTGTCATTTTTGAGGGCTGACCTTTCCACGTTTACGCGCAGTAATGTTCCAACATTATAATTGCAAATACTTCATTTGGTGTGTTTCCGCTGGAGAAATTTCTTCATTGAAAAACTACAGACGACAACTGGGATCATTACTGTTTAATTACCGACCGCGTAGTCTTTCATCACACGCCCTTTTTTAGTGACCAAAAATTTCGGTCGAAAAGAAAAAATACCGCCTGTGAAAAATGACCGGACTTTTAATCCGCCAAATTGCGCATCGCCTTGTACCGAATTTGAACGTCCGTTCATTTCTCGAAACACAAAGTTTCAAGTAATTTTTAATCGCTTTGATTTACATTGACCCGGTGCTTGCCAAATGGATGTACAGATTCTGCGATTGAGATATGTTCGTTGTAACATGACGAGAGATGATTGAACATGAACATGGCACAAAGTAATAATTGCAAAAACTTGATCTGAAATCTCATCGTTTTGGCACTTGACAAATTTTTTAATCATTATTCAAATTCAAATGGAATTTATACAATTTTAGAAACGTTTGCCAACGATTAAATTTCGAATAATTAGTGAACAATGGACCTGCACGGTTCTTGACAATAATTCTCACAATTTTTGTTCTCACAACCTTTAGAAAAAACTAAAATGTTACCCGGAATTCGTGTAGGTGAACATGTAGAATATCCGAAGCTCATCTTTTATAATAACTGAGCATTTAAAAGCGTAGATGCGAATGGAATTGATTATTGTTTATAGACCAAACGGAAGAAATGAGACGTTTAAGTTCGAAATGTTTGAATAAAAAAATATTACATTGAAAAATTGGTCGCTAATAAAACAAAGTTGAATAACAAAGTATTAACACTTTTTTGTAATTTGAAAAATCTTCCTCGTGTCTTATTTACAAGATGATAATAATGCGGGGGCGATTGTTTCATGTAATAAAATCGATCGTCATCATATAGAAGTAAAGCGTATTTTTGCGTCATTCAAAACCTTTTACTTAGAGAATATAATCGTAAACCGAAAAAAAAAAAAACAAACGAACGAACAAAAAAAAAGAAGAAGGAAACAAGTAATGCGTTTTCATTCAATCGCAAATTGTGCACCACGCAAAACTAGTATTTAAAAGATTCTAGCATTTTCTTAAGTGCAATACTAATAAAAAAATAAAATCTTTCTTAAAAGCAATCTTTGTTAATTCGTTTTCATCATCCCACAAAAAAACTACGTTGATGCCAATTTTATCACAACCCCAAATTTGAAAGTGAAGATAAGAAGTGTAATTACATCATGTTTTTCGAATAATTGATTCAATTAAACAAACTAATTAGTCGTGAATTTTTATCGTACTTGGAATTCGCTCTGTTCTAATAATTTTCATATAATAACACAAAAATGTGTACGAGATATTTAAACGTCGTTGATTTGTACGAAAATATTCGTGCCCACGAATCAGGTCAAATCCGAAAAACATATCCATGCTATAATTTTCCTATGCTTTCTTTGATTAAAAAGACCGGAAGTCTTAGATACAAATATTGTATAGATTGCTACGTATGTACTCGTAAATATCAAGTAGATCGCGTATAATAAAATGAAGAACAAAAAACCGACCTCCTCGGCAGTGAAATAAATCTTTTGTAAACAAACCGATTAGTCATGATGGAAATTCGGATTTTAAAATTGATAACTGGCATATAAAAAGTTGCAAGATATCTTAAAAAATTACTATTTTTGCAGTTCAAAATAAGTCATGAAATTAATGCGAAACTGAAATGTGCACTCAAATGTGCAGAAACAATCCTTTTAGAAAATTATTACAACCGAGAGTTCTCTTCGGTATTGAGCAGATGTTATATTTTCTTGGAAATTCGAGCAAAGGTCGTAAACGAAACATATGTCAAACAAATCCAAGACAAGAGTTTGTCCGAGAAAATATAAATCTGATGGAAAATGACGAGTTGTCGGCGGTTTGCATAAAGTCGTAAATCAAAAGATCATCTTGTTAACTGTCGTATAAAAATCTGTTTTTATTTTTTTCTTCAACGGTCTTAGCAGAAATATATAAATACCTTTTTGCTGCATCTGAAAGAAAAAGATGAACAAAAGTTTATAATTTATGTAAAAAGTAATTTTGAAAACTAATGAACAAGGGGCTTCTGCAATTGCGCCGACATAAAAAAAATAGATAAGAATCCTGCGTTTAGATTACGCCGTTGCGCCGGATCAAAATATATATGAGTTGCGCCGAATTGAAATATATAATATCAGTTATATATTAATAATCATACATAAACAGATCTACTCTCAGAAAAATTGGCAAGGCTGCGAAATCGACTCAATCGTGTATACGAATTTTCAATGCGCACCGGGCGAACTGCATCTGAGATCTTGATTTTGAATACAAAAATTGATCGATATTCGTTATGAAATACATATGAAATTATCTCATCCGGCGCAATTGAGTATCACCCATGAACAACAATAGAAAACATATATCTTATAAACTATGCTGATATATACATTAACGAATAAGAAATGCAAAACATTTATATATATACTGAAATGATAATAATAATAATAAAAAAATAATAATAATAATGATAATAATAATAATAAAACGACTCAAAATATAATTTTTAATGACGAAAAGAATCGTTTGCTTTTAATTTAAAGTTATTATTATAAAAATTAATTAATCATCAAATCATTTACTATTATGGTTTGCGTCCTAAATTTCCAATTCTTGGCGACATCTAGTAGATGAAGTAGAACCTGCAAACACATCGTTTAACCGTCGTCAAAGAAAGAATCTGCAACTTCTGTAAACAAAAATATATTCATTATAAGTAACATAACCTAATAAACTGAACAAAAACAGGTTGTTCAACGCGACCTCAAATAAAACAATAACAATCATGTTCTTTTACTATTTTAAACGAAACAATCAAAGACCAATCAACTTGAACGCGGTGATGTCAGAATATAGAATTTGTTATCCACGGAGAAAGTCCCGCGTGTTCTAAAATAGCTGACAATATTTTTCGCGGGAACAACAGTTCCCCTCGATCTGACAACTTCAAACGGCGCACAGTGGCGACCCCTATTTCCAACCTATTAATACTCAACGTTACGCATCTAGCCTATCTGTATTTCACGTTCTTTCAAGTCGAACGAGTCGAAGCAACGAAATCTCAGAGTAGACGTGTTTTTTGGAAAAAAATATCATCAAACGACTGCTTGATATTTCATTAATTACATTCTTCGAGTGACACGTTCTCGACAAGGTAACGTACAAAAGCTTTTATCAACTTCACTGTTTGCAATAAGTTTAAACGGGTCCGATGGTATCGGTCATTGATCGTATGTTTTTATCAAATTTTAGTAAACCATCGAAGTGCTAATACGAAGAACTAATCGGACAATAATCAACCACGATTTGATTTTCGACCATTTTCTCAAAACATTTTCACTTTTTTCAACTAATTTATCCGTTTGGGTTATTGATTTTTGTCAATGTTTACGCTGATTATCGTTTGACCTTGCGAAATTCGTTTGCTTGGCGGTAAAGGTTATATTTTATTTTAAATTTGAAGATTTCTATCTGCTCGGTTTCTCGTATTAGATTTACAAGTAGTAATAAAATTGTCACCTTTCAATGAGAGAATGTTGAGACATTCATTTTCAGGACAAATGCAAATAATGCGCTCAACAATTGCGATTTTATTGAAACAATAATTTTTACTCAGAACAATATTATATTGAAATGATTAATACAAATTTCATCATTAATGATCTTGTTGATACAATGTATAATCAAAAATATGTGGTTGATTTGAGTTCTTTAATTTCTGTTCAAATTTATTGTTTTGATATTAAGTTCATGTCTATTACCTCAATTCCTTGTGAAAACAGTTATGTTGTTTTAGCAACGTAAACTGTTATGATGGATTTTAAAATTTCGAAAGTTCGCTTGCACCAAACAAAATAAAATGATAACGTTTCATCACAAAATAATTCCAACAGTTCAATTGAAAAACTAATAATTATACAAAACATTAAGTATTAAATAAACTAATATATTTTTTGCAGATGCCGTCAATGATTAAGCTGCAGAGTTCAGATGGAGAAGTATTCGACGTGAATGTCGAAATAGCAAAATGTTCGGTTACCATCAAGACCATGCTTGAAGATTTGGGCATGGATGATGACGAGGAAGAAGTGGTGCCTCTTCCAAATGTAAATTCAGCTATCTTGAAAAAAGTAATTCAGTGGGCCACTTACCACAAAGATGATCCACCACCACCAGAGGACGATGAGAACAAAGAAAAAAGGACTGATGACATAAGCTCTTGGGATGCTGATTTCTTAAAAGTAATTTCAATTTTTTGATGAACAATTAATTTACAGTAGAATACTTTTTGTTCAAACAGTTGATTAAATGTTGTTATTTTTCAGGTCGATCAAGGAACCTTATTTGAGCTCATCTTAGCAGCAAATTACTTGGATATCAAAGGTCTTTTAGATGTGACTTGCAAAATGGTAGCTAACATGATTAAGGGAAAAACACCCGAAGAAATCCGAAAGACTTTCAACATCAAAAACGATTTCACAGCTTCAGAAGAAGAACAGGTGCGCAAGGAGAACGAATGGTGCGAAGAGAAGTAAAAGCCGTCCTTGCGTTCAGTATTTATAAGCTCAAATTCTAAGTTAACGTCCTTCAACAAATTCTATTTCAATTCTAATATTATAAAATTTAGTTTTCTTATTTTCTTATGTGAAGTTTATAAACAAACTTTTGACTTGACATGTCAAAGTAAAAATTACTTTTCAATGACTACCTTTCGATGAAAACCTTTCGCGATATCTCCGAATGTGTGTTGAAACTTTGTAAAATTTTATTTTATTTTTTTAAGTTCATGAAAAATACAAAAATTATAATATAACTATGATTCTTTGTCTTGTCACAAATACAATTTTTTAAAGAGTCTCAATCAATAAATGAAACTTGGTATAAGACAGTCTGTACCGTACTTTGAAGTCATTCAAATAACGTACACGAATTATAATTTTTGGCATAATTTAAGTTCGTCCGGTATAGTATAGAAATATTGAATTCCAAATTCATGTTTATTGTATTAAGATAAATTAATAAAAATATTAAACAAAACGAAATCTGTACTTTCATTTTAATCAGAATACACTTTCTTACATGTTCATATATCTTTCAAGCTTCTATAATTGATAAGCAAAAACTCTAATCGCATTTTAAACACAACAACGATAAACTTTTCTACAACCCAAAATAAAATCTACAAAAATTATAACAAATAATAATTCAGCTATGTACAATTTATACACAATTTTATATAAAATCTTAGGCATCAGGCGACGGAAGATCATCATCCATAGCTTTGTCCTTGCTCTGTTCGTGCAGCAGGACATATTCTCTCGAGCTGAATCCAAATTTGACAACGTCTCGCTCAATAAGTTCATAATATTTTCGTGGTTCTAGTTTTACGTTGTTTATAAAAGTTCCATTTGCGGACTCGAGGTCGATTAAATACGGACGCACACGTTTGCCTTCGGTGCCATTTTCTCTCTTGAATGGAACCAAACGGTATTGCAAAGCTGCGTGCTGTTTAGAACAAGATGGATGGTCCAAGGGAATATCCGCAACTTTTCTATCTCTGCCCAGCAGAAATGCAGATTGTCGATGTATGTGCATAACTGGTAAGGCCTTTTCACCTGAAATACAATTACATTAATAAAACGAAATAAATTATTAAAAAACAAAATTCATAGCTCAAGAAAATTGATTTTAACCAAATTATTTCAAGTTTCAGATTGCTTTACCCTTGAAAGGATATAGTCTCCAGCGTCGATTTGGTTTTCTTGAATCATCAGGCTCAGAGTATTTGATGACCACTCCATTGACCATATTCACATCTTCGGTTAACTTGCCAGAAAGACCGAAATTGGGTTTTTCTTTTTCCTGGGGATCGCCACCGGACTTGCCTTCAGTTTTAAGAACAGTCTTGCCCCATTCAGGCTCAGGTTCTTTTTTGATTTGCATATCACTTAGAAAACTACTCTTTGGGTCTCTTCTGCGAGGAGATCGCTCCCTGTGAGATTGTCTGGTTGGTTCGTCGTGTCTCCTGCGTTGAGACCTGTGACGATCATCCCTTCTTGGAAAGGACCTTCGTTTCATGACTAGTTTTTGATTATTTGCTAAAATCAAATTGTATTTAATTGCTGCTTGTTAAATCAATAATATGTATTGTCTATGTATTTTCGTCTCATTTTCATTATGTATTAGATTATTATCACGACGATTTTCATTGTTAAAATTGTACTAACCTTCGTGGAGAATTCAATAACGCTGTAACAAAATTGTTTGAATTGTTAATACAAAAATGATCACATTTTAATGTAAGCTTTTGTGTTTTCACACAACTGAACCGATTGCTTTTGATCAAAAATTAATAACAATCACGGAAAGTGCGAAAGAAGCTTTTTGCAAACATAAATGTTTTGATATTGCAGATTGATTTTACCGTCTCTGAAGTTAAGTACGTGAAAAAGCTGGCAATCAGAGTGCGCTACCTTGGGTGGCGGCCTATTCAAACCCTTTACTTGTAAAAAATGTCGAACAAAATAAAAAATGAAAAATTATAATTCTTAAAAAGAATTCAAATTGGTGAATGATTTTGACTTTTTCTATAGACAAAAAAGTATTTCTCTTATACTATAATAATTATTTGTACAATTTTATAATTATTTATCTATATTGATAAGAAGAAAAGTCGACTGAATTTTCATTTCAACAATTTCAACTTACTGTAACTCCGATATAAGTATGATAATTTCTGATTGTATTGAGTCTTCGTTATGGACACCAGTTAACTTTCTTAATATATTTATTTTGGTCCATACCAATTTTAGATCAGTTCACCGTGACTCAAAGTGAAGTGAACTTCGCAGCCCGTGTGTTTCAACAGTTTTACGTTTAAACAAACTTTTCAAACGTTCTCTCTTAAATCACTTCTGAATTGCAAAACCACCTTGTCTTGTTTATACAAAAAATTGCTCTTAAGTCTTAAGTCACATAGGCTAGAAAATTGAATTTTGGTGAACGCATTTATACGATGTGAATCGTGCAGTTACTTTGACACATTCTGAAAGCTTGTATTAATTCTTCCTGTAATACTTATATCCAACGTTTAAAATCAGTGAATTCTCTTTCATATAACATATTTCGTAGTATGTTTTATTTTTGTTTTGTGATGTAATTAGTCATCTAAAAAAGATGATGGCTAAGAAATGGACGATTGCATTTTTCTTGAGCATATATCTAAGTTATACTCAATCTATGTCACGTACGATAAAAATCGGTAGGTGCAAAAATTATGTCAGCTTATACGTTTTTAACTTTCATCGAGGACTATAATGTTCGTTTTTGGCGGTTTAAAAATAATAATGTAATTTATCGTTATTCCAGGAGCGATTTTTAGTCGAGTTGATACAGAACACCATAGAGCATTTCTTGATGCCTTGGAACAAGTCAAAAGTGATAATACTGCACCTGCTTTTGATCTCGAACCAATTATACGATTCATTGATATTGATACAGACAGTTACAATACAGCTGTCGCAGGTAAGAAGACGAATTTTTCATATTCGAGAATGAAATTGCCTCAAATTGAATTGAATGAATCAAATTCGTTGAAATAATTAACAAATATTAAAACAAAAAATGAATCTCAAATTAAAAAGTTGAAAAGTCACGTTTCCTTGGAACTTTCAGAACTATCTAGAACATCTTGTTTACATCTGTTTCCAAAAATAAAAATTCTACGCCCATTTTTTTCCACATTTAATTTCTATTCACCATGAAAAATATACCCAAAAATATGTCTATGGAAATAGATCAGTTTAGATACAACAATTAATGTGAGATCCTGTTTGAAAATGAATTTCAGTGTGCGATTTGATATCCGAAGGAGTGGCAGCAATTTTTGGCCCAGAAAACAAGTACACGAGGGGTATCGTTTCCAGCATAGCCAGCCGATTTGAAATACCCCACATCGAGTATGGATTTCGAAGAATTGAAGATTCCGAACTTCCACCTACCAGTATAAACGTTTACCCAGACAGCAAAATTTATCAACAAGTAATTGAACATTTCAGTTGACGATAAAAATAAATTGATCATCAATTATTCGTTTGTAATTTGATAATGCATTCTTGCAGGCCATAGCAGATATGACAAAAATGATGAATTGGAACTCATTCACAGTGATATACGATACAGCCGACGCATTGTCTCGTATTCAGGATGCACTTAGCTTGCACGATCCGAGCACGGCCAATGTTGTAACAGTTCGTCAACTAGGTGAAGGTCCAGATTATAGACCGCTTTTGAAGGAAGTAGCAAACTCGCTGGATTACAATGTCCTGTTGGACATCAGTTCCGAGCTCCTCCCTGAAGTTTTGCGACAAGCTCGAGAAGTCAAACTTCTTAATGACTATTACATGTACATTATTACATACTTGGTAGGTTTTCGAAAAGGTTTCATTTCCGAATGAAATATCATAATGTACTATCAAAATAATCGAATTGTCGAAATTTTTGTTTCAAAAATTAAGGACGCCACATTGCTGCCTATAATTCATGAACTGAATGGAACAGCAGCTAATATCACTGGTTTTAAATTAACTACTAATAATGACAATAGATATACACAGGTGAATATTCACAATTGCATTCACTTGATTAAAATCAAGTAAGAATGAATATTTTAAATTGATTAATTTTTATTTCAAGATACAAAATTGTTACAGGTTGAATCGTCTCTACTTTATGATGCCGTCAACCTTTTTAGTTTTACTCTCGAGGTCTTGCATAAGAGAATCAAGGGCGAGAAAAATTTTAGACTAGATCCTGTACCGCTGATTTGCTTGGGGGAATCGAAATATACCAAATATCCTGCTGGTCAGAGAATCGTCGACTCGATGAAAGAAGTACTCAATTCTTGAAAACATTTTTCTTCATCACATCGTAGAATCATGAATTTAATATTTTATTGTATTTTTTAGTTGTCTAAATCCGGGTTGCTCACAGGAGTTATGACATTCGACGAATATGGAAGGCGAAATTTTGAGCCTAGAGTTGGCGAATTTCAATCAAACAAATTTATAGAAACGGCAGTATGGAATCAGGAGAAGGGAATTCATTCGACCCGGACAGAAGAAGAACGAGAAATCGAACTGCGTGAAAACATAGAACGAAAAGTATTCAAAGTGACAACTCGAGTGGTAAATTTTAATTCGTTTTCTTTTATTTTATTTTTTAATTTTTTTGGTGAGGAATGTGAATGTCTAATTAATTAGTAAAATTAATCTCAGGGCGCTCCATATGTGATCCTAGTAAAAGACGGATCAAACCGAGGTGTTCTAATTGGCGACGAACGGTATGAGGGATATTGCATCGACTTGATAGATGCCGTAGCGAAAGAGTTGAACTTCAAGTATGAGTTTGAGTTGGTGCCAGACACCAATTACGGGTCATACAACGAGGATACGAAATCCTGGAATGGTCTTATCAAGCGTCTACTGGACAGAGTAAGACAATAATGAAGCAACATTTCACTTGAAAATTTCATCACAAACTTGAACTTTCTGTTCGTTTCAGAAAGCTGATTTGGCAATCTGCGATTTGACCATTACTTACGCTCGTCAAAAAGCTGTCGACTTTACCATGCCATTTATGAATCTAGGTAAAACAATGTTTGCAACAGTTTAAACCGTATTTTAATATCCAGTAGTTTTTTTATTCATTTTTATATTTTTATTCCAGGCATTTCAATTTTATTTAGCAAACCGGAGAACAAGCAGCCGGACTTGTTTTCGTTTCTTTCGCCACTCTCAACTGACGTCTGGCTGTACATGATGACTGCCTATTTATCGGTTTCAGTATCTGTATATTTTCTGGCACGGTACATTTTGAAACCAATTTAATTTGACTAATTTTATTAATGGCATGTTTAATATTGCCGTTTCATTTTAAAATCAACTGTTTTCAGAATCGCGCCGTCAGAATGGACCAACCCGCATCCTTGCGACGAAGAGCCGGAAGAGCTGGAGAACAATTTCGACATAATGAATTCAATGTGGTTGACCGCGGGGTCACTTATGCAACAAGGTGGTGACATCTTACCCAGGTAGAATACAATTTCAAACATTTTCGACTGAATTTAATTTCAGCGTTTCATTTCATTCCTTCTAATTTCATTCAATTTCATTTTTATTTTAATTTTTTACAGGGCCTCCTCGATACGAATGATTGCTGGAATTTGGTGGTTCTTCGTTCTCATAATGTTAAGTTGATATATTATTTGTTTAAATTGTAATCATTTGATCTGAAAATGTATTATCATGGAAAAGTGAAAATTTTAGGTCTCATCCTACACCGCCAATTTAGCTGCTTTCCTGACCGCGGTGAAGATGGATGTGTCGATCAACGACGTGAACGATCTAGCCAAACAGACCAAAATCAAGTACGGAGCTGTGAAGGGAGGATCAACATTGGCGTTTTTTAAAAACAGCAACACCTCGGTTTACCAACGAATGTACGCAGCCATGTTGGATGCCAAACCGTCTGTTTTCACAGAGAACAACGACGAGGGTGTCGAGCGTGTCATCAAAGGAAAGCGACAGTACGCTTTCATCATGGAATCAACTTCCATCGAGTACAACATTGAACGACATTGCGAATTGCAACAGGTGTCCAGTTGGAATGATTAAAAATTTTTATCTCAATTCAATAAGTTATTTGTTATAACTTTTAACTGTTCGATTTTTTTAAAATTGTACGACATTTAAATTATTCTTAATATATAATTTTTTTTCAGATTGGAGATTTGTTAGATAGTAAATCGTATGGCATTGCTCTTCCTTTCGGTAAGTATCAGCAATTCGTATGTTGTTGAAATTTCATTTTATTTTTTCATTTTTCCATCAATTTTTAAATGGCAGAAGAAATATTAATTATTATTATTATTAATTAATTATATTAAGAAATATATTAAGAAATTTTTAACTTTAATCTTTATAGGTTCACCTTACCGAACCATGATAAGTAAAACGATTTTGAAACTGCAAGAAAAAGGCATGTTGGAACAGTTGAAATCCAAATGGTATGAATTGTATAGTTAAGGAATAAAAATTATATGAAATCATTTCATCCATTGGACGATTCGCACGTTTTTCAGGTGGCAAGAGATGCATGGCGGAGGAACATGTGGCAAAGAGGAACCTGTTCAGGAATCCGCAGAATTGGGAATGGCAAATGTTGGAGGTGTCTATGTCGTTTTGATGTTCGGTTTCTTTGCTGCAATTCTTATAGGGATCGGAGAATTTTTATGGAATTGTCATGTCGTGGCAGTTGATGAAAAGGTCAGAGAAATTTCTGCCCTTCATTAATAAAAAAAATGAGAAGCGACAATTTAACTCGATTTTGGTTCAATTTTTCAGGTTTCGTATTGCGAGGCACTTGTTCACGAACTGAAGTTCACGTTTAGTTTTCACATCAAAACGAAACCGGTGAAAATAACGAAAAGCAGCAATAGCAATAGGTCGGGAAGTTCGGGAACTTCAGGATTTGAAGGAGCCACTCCATCTAGAAAATCTCTTGTTGGATCAGCGGTCGGCTCGTACTTGCGACTTAACATATTGGACAAATTCAGCAAAGAAAACGAAACTAACAGTAGAAACAATGGAAATGGAAATGGAAATAAGCTGAGTTGAACGATTTTCTTGAAACCACAATAAAAGAAAATTGCAAGTATATTTTAAGCCGCTTGTCTTATCTTTTATAGTTTAAATTTTCTACTTGGCATTTCTTTTTTCCAGATTTTGTTTTTAATTTTAAAATTTCGTTTAATTTTAATTGTTACTGTACGTACTTAGCGAGAATTTGTTGAATTGTTTAAATAAATGAACAAAAAAGAGCAACCAAGGTGAACATTTTGTTTAGAAGTAAAAAGACGTACGGGAAGAGTTCAATAAACAACGACAGTCGTAGACGTACAAAGGCACTGACGGGTTAAATTAGGAATAATCTTCTGAAGTTGCGCCTTTGAATTTCAGACAAACGCATGCCAAATTCCACAACGTAAAATGACTCCGAGAGATCTAAAATAATAAAGGAATAAAATTAAAACGAACTCTCCTCCAAGATGAGAGAGAAAAAAAAATTATCCAACTAATTAAAACCAATCGAAAAATCGTCCAACTTGTGAAACATTTTTTATCAGATCAAACATTTTCGTCAAATTACAATCTTACAAATTGTTCGCCAATAAGATAAGCACGCACTGTCAAATTTTATTCAAAGTTGTATCATAAATTTTGCGCTCAAATTTGTCGTTTCTTTTTGTTTTAATTTTTATAAAAAATAAAAAATAGATAGAAACAAAAAAGGAGTCCCTCAAATTGGATCATCCAAAAGTCACCCTCTGTAGCGACGAAGATGAAATGCCGAATAGAAGAAGATGGACAATATAAATTGGTGGGGATTTATTTCTCTCCTCTTCTCTTCGGCTCTGAACGATCCTGGTAGTACTACGTAGTGTAAGCTTGACGTTCTCTGATTACCAGTCTGCGGCAGGCTACCTTGCCGGGTGGAACCTGCGCGTTCTCAGATCCAACATTTCATCGCTGGTTCCGAACTCAATCGATCATCAAGTGATGACCAATTTCCATGCTCGAGGATTGCATTCAAATTAAATTTCTTTTTCACGACGAATCATCGGGAAAAGTTGAAGTCACCGTAGGTCGCCAGATTTCGTGGATCTGGTTCCTTTTCGAGTCGAATTAAATGACTGGATGATTTACCACGAGCGTGAAGATGTGTCGTGCAATTTTTACAAGTTTTAGTGTCAAGTCAGTTTGTGCTTCGCGCCAACTGTAAGTGAGATTCCAGAGGCAACGTGCGATTTGACTGCAATTATGAATTTCGTCACCAGAATTATACAGGTAAACTTTGGAATAATTTTTTAAATTTCATTTTCAGTCTTCGTTATCGAAGTTGATCATTTGTGAATGTTATTTTGAAACTTTTATGTCAATAAATTTGCGAAAACATTTTATCATCCTCGGCGGCAACTCGGTAAGTTTTGGTTCGGCTAATCGGTAGACTTGATACTTTTCGAAATCATTTAATTATTTGTGTTCTCATAATGTGCGAATTGCAGAGGGTGTAATTTAAAACTGCAAAGGAGTTTAAAAGTTGCGTTAAATATAAGCATTTGAGAAATTCAAATCTCTTTAGAAGAGGCTTTTTAATTTTCGTTCACGTACCAAGTTCCTGTTTTGTAAAGGAGAGAGAAGAAGAAAAAAAGAAATGTTTTCGTAAATTTTATCCCGAGCAATCATCTGCAATCATACTATTACTCTATATACTACAAGTATGCTGTTTAAGTTTATTGACACGTATGCTAGTCAATCACCATATTTATCCCATTGATGAGAAAATTGACATGAGACTTGAACAAAACATATTTCCGTGGTGTGCGGATGGTCACACAACGCTCGGAGCCAAATGGCTAATTCTTGACTTGTTAATTCAAAAATAATTACAGTCATTCAGAAGACAAAATTCTTCCCTCAAAAAGATCCGTTCTATTCACTTTTTTGTACAGCAAACAAAACATTAAAAACATAATATCCACAAAAAAAGAGCTTTGATCTTGAAAAAAAGCATAATAAAGTAAAGAGTCCGAGTTCTCGAAAAAAAAAAACAAGAATTTGTTTTATTTAACGTCGCGCCACCTTTCATCAATGATTTCACAATTTAAATCCCAAAGAATAGGCATTTACATATCCCAATAATATTAAGAAGTTGTTTTCATTGCCGAAGCGCAAGAAGAGCACAAAGTACTTTTTGTTCTCTACCGCTGCTTACAAAAAAAAAAAAAAAGAAAAAACAATAAGACAAACGACGCAATAAAAAACCTTAAGAAATGAAATACATCAAAAATTGTTCGCCAATGTCCAAACAGTATTTTTAACCAAGTGTTTACAATTAAAGGAGGAATAAAAATTTCGATAGAAAGCTAACGACAAAGAAAATGGTAAAAAGTTGATCGAAATGTAACTGAAAAAGTGAATAAATCTGTGAAGATAAAACACGAAGAGATAAAAGTTTTCGTCGCTGAGTGGAGGAACTGATCGTTTATCGACAGAAACGAATGAAACTTGACAAAAATATGCGGAACAGTTTAATAAAATATAATTCCGTGCTGATTTTTTTTTTCTTTTTCATCTATAAATATTCAAAAATAAGTGATTGTATAAGAAAATTTGAAAGAGTGTGAGACGGAGAGGAGATAAGTACGACGCGATACTTCTGATGCTGCGGGGCGGTGAGCAATTAGCGACACAGCGGCAAGATCAGAGGCTGAGGGCGGGGTGGGGGACGGCCTAATTACACACGGTACCGACTGACATCAAAGGAGCCGCCAGTTCCTCTCCTCTCAGTACTATCCCCACCGCGCATCCAGCCAACAACAACGCTCTTTTTCCTTCCTTGTCATACACCTCATAGCTGATATCGTTGAACCGATGAATTCTTATGCCTTTATATTTGTTAGATACATAACTAGAATTTCGTGTAACTCGAGTTCAAACCACAATCGTATCTCATTTTATTCCCCCCCACTATCGTGCGTTTGCAAAATACTTCATACGCGCGTACGAAATGCCGAGTTTCAAAAAGAGAAATAAAAAATGGTAAATGATTCTCAAATATAACAAAAAAAATAAAATAAAATAAAAAATAAAAAAAAGCAATGTCACTGTGTCGGAATAAAGAAATAACAAAATCAAGATAAAGCTTTTGTAGAAGTAAACCGGCTGACGCGATCTGCTGACTGATTTAAAATTCGAAACGTAGCGCGTTTTTGCAAAAATGATGTGAAAAAAGCGAAAAAGAAGAGAAGGAAGGTATATAGAAATGATAAAAGCGGTGAGCGGAAGAGAGGAAGATTGTTGATGAGAGTTGGGCTCTCGATTTGACGGATAAATAATGGGCCGCGGCCGGATCACGTCTCAATCGTGATATGTTCGGCGTCCATAAATTGAATTCAATTAAAACGCGTGCGAATCGTTTACGAGCTCGCGGCGTCATTAACGGATGACTTTGATGGGGGGAATCCGTTTGGCGGGCTCGGAACAAGGGGAACGTGGTGTCGGGATTCGCGAAATTCCGGTAGGGGGTGCGCGGGTGCAAAATCGGCGATGGATTGCGAGCGAGGCACACACGTGCGCGGGCACGCGTCACACCTTTTGGAGAGCGACGAAAACCTGTCGGCGAGAGCGAAACGCGGCGCGTCGGTTGCGGCCGCGATGCGAGAGCAACCGCTGCGAGTCATCAGTCAAGTCGCTTTGAGCGTGGCTCGCGGCAGAAAAAGGCCTCTTTGCCGATCTGGCGCGGCGGTGAGATCAAACGGAGCCACAGCGCGTACGCCGAACCGACTTTGTGTGTAGACATCAGCGCAGCTCGCAAAGTAACTATACGTGGAACAGATCAAGGCTCGAGGGCAACCGTCTAGATACCACTCCGCGCTGCATCGTCCCTCTTCAGGAAGTCAAGCGCGCCCAAACAAACGACACACCGACACACGCCTACCGAGCCAAACCTTATTTGATAATCACGACAGAACGTTTCGTACGAATTTCTCGCCACCTGCCACGGCTCATCCAACATAGGCTCCGTTTCTTCAAACGCATCGTCTTCCCGCTTCCAAACCGCACCAACCCAACTCTTCCATCACATTTTCTCTTAAGCGCCATCGACAACAATAAATAATCGACTTTGTATCATAAATCTAATCGATACCTAAATGCTAATTCTGATATACTTTTAAATAGCATGGTCACGCCGTCTGTGACAACAATATCCCCAAGGGATGAAAATATATCCGCCAAAATATACACTGAAAAAAAAAACTTGTAAAACTGATATCAAGTATATATAATATACTTGAAAAAATTTATTTGAATTAAGTATATTTCACTTGGATAAAGTATATTTGTACTTTTTTTTACTTATTTTGAATTGAATTAATTGAATTTAACTTCAATCGAGTATGTATATTCTCAAATATATGCGAGAATATTTTCTACTTAACTCAAGTTAAATATACTTGATACAAGGTACCATTTTTTTCAGAGTATTCGATTTTATTATTTTATTTTATTATTATTATACTTATTGCCGCTTTTTATAAATTTTTTCATATAAAAAATATATTCTACTTTATATTTTATAAATTTATATAATGGAATTAAAAAAATATAAGTTAAATAAATATTATATTTCTTTCCGGAATATATTTTCTGTACGAAAAATATATTTTGTTTACATTTTATAAAAATATATTTTCATCCATGCGGAATTGGTTGACAGAACATTTTTGTTATGAAATTTTTGTAATTTCAAATTTTGAATAATGAAAATTGCAAAAACAAGTGCGTCAATCAGGCTAAAGTTGCACATTTTTGCCACTGGCGATTATTTTTCCAGCGCTGAAATCATTGTCGGGTTGGAGTACTGCTGATATCCAACAAAATATTTGAGTTATTCTAAAAAGATAAAAAAAAGAACACTTTGAAGATGATCCCCTCGGTGGAATATGATACCAATCGTTTTGCGTTACATTGAAAAATGTGCTTGGGAACATGTGAATCAGAGCAGCGCTTGTTATCTCTATAAATACGATGATGTTTGTGCGTCTCATCTACGCAATAAATTGAATGAATGAAAAAGAATCTTCATTCACTATTTTTACACCCTCATTTTATACTTTTATTCAAAATTCGAACTCTTGCCAAAATAAAATAAACGAACGAGAACAATAATCAACACTTTTACAGTTTAAAAAACGTTCAAAGATAATGTAAATTGAAAATCAATAATTTCGTCTAAATAAATGGATGAACAATTTTGGTTCAGCATGATAACAACAGTAAAAGGAGGACGATCGGGGAAACTGATCGCGGAAAGCTAATTTATCATCGGTGGCGTTTATCTTGCGGTTTTTGCGGTGTCTGTGTACGGTCGCGAGTATACGATATTAAAGAAAAACAAATGCGCCGGCTAACCGAACGTTTCCACAGTAAAAGGAGTTAGCGAGAACCTAGTGTAGGCGGCACATCAAAGGCGCACCTCGGGCGTGAACGAGCGAGCGGCCACGCGGTTTAAGTAGAGAGTGGAAAACATCGCCACCAATCTTGCCGTCGCACAAGCATCGTCTAATATATTTACTGCTGGACAACCCGACGCACCGGCAGGAAACATCGCGCCCCCACAGCGATAATATATAAATAATAAACAATTTAAATTAGGCCAGCGCGGATTTGTGAGCGCGACCTCCGGCGCATTAGAGGCGAGCCCCCAGTATTTATAAAATCTCGGCCCATTAATCACCGAGGACTTTCCAACAAGTTGACATTAATGGTTAATCCTCTTTCCCAAAAATACAAAAAAAAAGTCTTTGATCTTTTGCGTGCACCTCCGCTTAACCAGACCAACACTTTTCCCTCAACCAATTTCACTGACTCATCCGAACGTCAAACAATTTTCCAACGAAACGATAATAGACAAACGAGACGGCCAATTAAAAGATGCAACATTACGTTTGCATCCGTACCGGAGTGTACAAACAAAATCGACGGACCAAGAGTGGAGGGGGAGGGGAGAAATAAAAAAATTAAGGTCACCTGGAGTTGACTTTCTCTCATTCCAGAGCCGAACAGTATACGAGGTAACGTACAAATGTGGCAAGGTGAGGCAAGACGAAATGCGGTGCGGCAGTCATATTTTAACCCTTGTTAGGCTACAGGGCTTTCGGCGCGACGCGAAGGGAGGAAATCTCTTTGACTCGCCGCACCGCGCCTTAATCCACTGCCATATCCTATCTAACCAGCTGTTCTCTTATGCTGGAACCCTACTGATTATGGGGCTAAAGGCTAATGCGAAAAGACTGGAAATAAACTATAATCAGGAAATACAATCTAACGATCAGAATTTGCGTACCATGCAGGTTCCTTTTGCCCCGGCTCTCTCTCTCCAACCTTTTCTTATCGCTCTGTCAAAACTATTCATACGTGACCTCTTTCATAACTCCTTGTAAAAAAGTCTTCCTTTTGTTATTTTTGTTATTCGCTTCCACTTCGCGTTCCTTCAATCTCAAAACAAATTTTTGCATCTTTTCTTTTTCTTTTTTCAACGTCGTAAGATTTTGTCAGCATTTTTTGAATAGTTCACAGTTCAGCAAAAATTTCGTAAACAACATTCCAGGACAAAAAGGAACGTCCTAAATAATGTGGGTTCAAAATTGTAATCTCCCGGTAATCATTTTTGAAAATTTCAACGATCAATTAGAAGAAGGTTGAGAGGACCAATTTTTATCTGTCTTCTAGGTGAAGTTCCAAAAGCCATCCTCTTAGCGGCACGCTGCAAAGAAATAGTTTCTGATCTGACGGTAAATAAAAGATGGTTGATGAATTTGCAAAAGATTAGGAGGAGTGAAATTTGTCCGGGGACACAAGGCAATTGGAAATTTGTTGAACGGGGACGGCGTTTTCGCCGTGAGATAACATGGCGAGCGCAGTGTCAACGAAAAATGTTTGCGAGGAGCTAACTAGGCACGAATCGACGACGATCGGGCCTATCCGTTGCGAGAAACAACTCAATCGGGTAGATCGTAAAGATCGATCGCGTTTCAGCATAGTCTTTGTCATTCTATTTTATACTCTTGCCTTGATACATTGTCAAAGAAGCCGACTCTCTCCTGATATGAAGGGAAGAAAAACCGAGCCAAACACGACTTCAAACAGACCGTCCTCCTCGCTGCACAAGACACACACTCGGCCAATGATCTCTTATCGAAAAGCTTTCTTTCTTAACGCCCTTCTTTTAAGCCACTTATACAAATACGCTCGAAAGTAATTTCTGATTTCTTTCGATCGCACAAAACCCCAAAAATAATCTTTCTTCCCTCTGGTTGCTCATAATTGAGTCCCACTTTAATTTGTTCACAGTTCATTCGACATAATCCAATACATTTTTTATATCACAAGTCTTTTTCTTCTTTTTTATTTTTATTTTTTTTATTTACTTTTTTTGTGCCCCTCTTTTCTTACTTCCCTAATATTTTTGCAAATTAAAAAGTTGATATTAAATTGAAGTTGGAATTATGTTAAACGCTAATTAAGTTATATTTATGAACTGCATAAGATCGTCTGGTAACGAGGACTTGAATTTTTGTTCTCTCTCTTCCCCGTCTCTTTTTTCTTTCTCTCTCGTTTTTGATTTGTTTTTAATTGTAAACTTTAAACCCTGAAGATTCAAGGCGCTCATCACTATCAGGGACCTGGATGTACGGCTTGGTTAGTTTTAATTAATATAATTTAGTGGCACATGGCGCAGGAGAACGTGGACTTTGCTGCGGCGATTTTCAAAGGAAAGAGAATCGTTCGTGTCATTAAGAGAACGCTCTCGGTCGTTATACGGATATATACTGAAGCTTGCAAATCGCAAATACAACGTCGGATTTTATCTCTATATTTTCGATATTTCTCTTATTAAAAAAACAACTCCACTATCCATTCGGAAATTGTTTCACCGTATCATAAATAACATAGCGAATCAAAACGAGCTCCTATTAATCACCATTTGGTCTTCATTTTTTGCCAAACCACTTCTTTTTTTTTTCATAACATTTTTTCACTTCGAACGTTGAAAAAAAATCTGGGGAAAAAATCGGTAGATTAAATAGCAATTTTTGGGTACAAAAATAAAGACAAAAAAATTTTATAACAAAAAAGAATATTTTGTTCAAGAAAAATGAATTTGAAAAACGATGCGGCAAGTGTCTGTCGGTACAGGACACTTTTTTTGAACGCAAATACGATGTTGAATGGCTTTGTACGGGCTACTGGAATAGAACTGTGAGGTAAAATGCGGGTTAGTGGGTAGTAAAAGCCACTTTGTCGGCTTTGTTACGGGAATTATGCATTGGGTGGCAAATTATGACGGACACCTTAGCATACGAGCTCCACCCCCTCTTCTATTGGAACTCAAAGGTCCGAGAGAGCGAGGTCCCTCCGTCGGACAGGAATCGACAAAAGGCCGCGCCACACCGATCCCGATGCCCCTTTTATTTTTCTTTAATGTCTTTATAGTCTTTCTAATCGCGTTGCCGCCTGACGTTAATTCACCGCATTACCGGATTTTCATAATTAACTTTTGCCCGACGCCACACAAATACTCGAATTTCATTTGAAAAGCCCCCAATCTGATTTATCTTAATGCTTTTCTTGAGAAGAGCCTCGAAACTGACGAAGAATTTGATTTCGTTCGAAACACTGATTGACAGTCACTCTTTTAAATAACAACATTAACATCACAATGTTTAGAAAGGGTATTAAAATCGAGGTAGCAGCAGATAGGAGAGGGGGGGGGGTTGAAGAATCGACAACGTCACGATGCGTCCGAGTGTTGTTTTAATTGTCGGTCGTGCAAAAGATAAAAAGGACGAAATAAACTGGGGGGAAAGGAAGAAAGAACCGCGAATGAAAAGGACAGAGAGAGAGAAAAAAGTAGGATGTTTTGGTTGAAAGTAGCGTTTGGGTTTGACGTGGCGGCTTAGGAGAGGAGAGATGATTGCACAAGGCGAGATCACAATTCAATTGTCGCTGTCGATCATCGCGGTCGAATTGAAAGAAGTTTTTTGATTGCTTTTGCGCACCCTAATCTGCTGTTGCGGTCCATTATGCTTGATCATATTGCGTCGTGGCTCCATTTCTCCTTGAGAGCGTTGTGTCGGCGCCTTTCATCTCGCCGAGTGCGAGCTTCTGTTTCTGCTGTGTTTCTGTCGCCGGCTACCGTTGTGGAACAAGAGCCTAATCGCCTTAAGCGGAAAGGTACGCGGACGGAACGCTGGCTCTCTCTCTCTCTCTCCTTCTCTCTCTCGCTCTGTGCGATCATCAGCGCGCAGATACTGCGAGACACTCTCTGTTTTCTATTATTTTGATTTTCTTGCCGCTGATTATTGCTTGGTCATTTGGGGCCGCTCCGAATGTTGAACGGCGCGTTTGAAAAGTCACCCACCGCGGCCCTCCATTATAATCGAACGAACAATCAAACGAAGAGCGCGGGGCCCGGCGCGTTACGTAACCGCCAGCGAGACACCGCCATTCATTAAACCCAAAACGACCGGCTCGCTCGATCGCCGCCGCTCAATTTATCTCTCCTTGTTCTTCTTTTTGTTCTTCTCCTCAGCGGCGCATCCTACCCCGATATCTTTTATTACGCTTTAAGCTACTAGTATCCGAGGCATAATGGACACTCAGACATTCGATCGTGCTTAACATCCCGTGATCAGTCAGCACGGCTACCGTATTCCCAGTCCGCCGCGTTCGATCCGCTTCGCCGCATCGCTTCAGGTGCCGACAAACTCCCCGGCCTCTCTAACTACATAAAACCAACTTCCGACGATGCCGCGCTCGCCTATCCTAATCATTCACGCGCACCCAAATATGTCAGATTTTATCCACCTTCTGATCGTCTATTAGCGATGCTACATCGCACATTTGTCAATCTTTCATCCTCCTGCCTCCGAAACTTTTCGTCCCCAAATGTTTCCCAACTCTGTCCATTCAACTTTCGTCCCACCGTTTTGTCGTTTATGAGATGCTCAATCAAGTTTTGTTCTTCCATTGTTCCAGCTTGGCGTTTGCTTATCGGCGATAGCAGTGCTCTCGCAGGCCCAGGATAAGTCGGCGAACACGGTGTCGGTGTCTTCGGGGTCGCCAGCGCCGCAGAGCAACACCATCCAGAAGCTGATCAAGATTCTGGAAAAGTATGGCCTGGAAGAGCAACGCGGCTTGAAGAAGGTCTATCTGAGCAACAGGTCGATCACGTGCAACGACGGGTCCCAGGCAGGATTTTACTTGCGCAAATCGTACGGCTCTAAACGGTGGATCATATTCCTCGAAGGAGGCTGGTGCTGCTACGACGAGAGGAGTTGCAAAACCAGATGGATCAAGATGAGACACCTCATGTCGTCCACCGAGTGGCCTGAGACTCGCGACAGTGAGTTTTGTCTTGTAACAATAATTTGATAGACGACAAAAAGTTTAATTTTGTTAAGTTATAAAATTTGTCCTTTTGGAGAATTTTGAAAAAAAGGGATCAGCGAAATAGAAAAGATGAAACGCGTCAAAGGTCTGCCGTCCCATCTAATCTGCCATAAAATGGAACCAGATGTCGCTTCGAAAAAAAAAATAAAAAAAAGAAGAAACTATTATTTCAAGCGTGTGAAATTGTTTAATAAAAGTCTATGAGGAGACGAGGGACCTTTTATGTAATTTAGAGGAATCAAAAAATCAAAGACGAAGGATTGAAAGGCGAAGGCGTGTTCCTCGTGGGTGTAACTGAATCGCGTTGATTTTACGGGTCGGAGAAAATTTTCGGCGCTGCTTTTCATAGACGAGCGAGTTTCCCAGAAGCCGTATATTTGTTAGTCGTGAAAAGCGTGGCTAACGAACGACTAATTCGCCGTGCTTGACCGATATAAATGATTTTTGATTAAGTTTGTGGATCATAAAATGCGGTTGCCCCATTGTCTTTTATGCTGAGAGGGAACTGAACAAACAAACAAGAAGAAAGAGAGAGAGAGAGAGAAAGAACGACGAACGTCACCAGCCGAAAATTTCGCTTCTACGAAAGAGCACGTCTTTCTTATAAATAAAATTGTTCCTTTTTTATTTTAATTCATTTATTTAGTTTGTCCCGTCCCCTTTTAGCCGCGAGATCAAAAGGCGCGAAGGCAAAGATCAAAAGTGGCTTTTTTTCTTTTGAAGTGCAATAATCGTGTTTGTTTGTTTTGCAGTTGGTGGCATACTATCGTCCCACCCGGAGGAGAACCCGTACTGGTGGAACGCAAATCATGTGTAAATATTTATCGTCCCGTTCCTCTATTTCGAATGCCGCGCTTTACGCAACAGTGTTAAATTAAATTTTGCATTGTGCAGGTTCGTCCCTTACTGCAGCAGTGACAGTTGGAGCGGCACTAAAGCCGCAACAGATGGCTCGTTCTCATTCATGGGCGCTGAAATAGTTGCACAAATCATACGAGATTTGACTCCGCTCGGCCTCGACAATGCAAGCTCCCTTCTTCTCGCCGGCAGCAGCGCAGGTGCAACCGGAGTTATGCTCAACTTGGACAATGTTCAGCATATCCTACATAATGACTTGGGTACGAACAACGCCCCAATTCCAACATTCATTATTTAAATATCCCTACAATAACTAATCCCACCTCTCCTATTGTTTCTAACTCGAATACACGCAGAAAAATATTTTGGAAAAACTACTATAGTTTATAGGGACGAGGCGCCACCAAACATTTTTCTAAATATTTTCTTATAAAATATAGGAAAAATTGTATTAATTTTATATGACTTACTTCGACAAATTAAAAATTTTTGTTACAATCTTATTTAAAGTGTTCCTATAAACTGTAGCAGTTTTTCCAAAATATTTTTCTGCGTGTACAAAAACACTACCAAATTCTAAAAATTATAAACATAATAAATTTCAGCTCATGCTAACTCACAAGATATCATATTTTAAAAACGAAAAATTTAGATGAATTTTCAAATAAAAAAAGATGGTTTTTATTTCCAGGCTATAAACATATAACGGTGCGAGGAATCAGCGACTCTGGTTGGTTTTTGGACCGGACTCCATACTCGCCGTCGGCCTTAGCGCCCACCGAATCCGTGAAAAAAGGAATCGACCTATGGAAAGCCCGGATCCCACATAATTGTCGCAAAGAATTTCGTGAAGAGCCGTGGAGATGTTACTTTGGATACCGACTCTATCCCACCCTCAAAGGTAAATCCCAAATCAATAAAAAGAGTGTTAAAATGCAAGGTGCAATAGTCGTCTAATTGATTTGGCATTTTGTTCTTTGGTTCTCTCCCTTCAGCGCCCTTGTTCGTTTTCCAATGGCTTTTTGATGAAGCGCAAATGACCGCGGACAACGTCGGGGCTCCGGTGTCGAAGCAACAATGGGACTACATCCACAAGATGGGCGCCAACCTGCGCCGGACGTTTGATAATGTCACCGCAGTTTTCGCGCCTAGTTGCATAAGTCACGGGGTTCTCACTAAGCGCGACTGGCAGCTTGTCAAGATCGATGATGTTTCACTGTCGCAAGCAATACATTGCTGGGAATCGTCTACTTCTGATCATCATAACGAGTTAGTAAATCAATCAATTTCATTAGGGGTAAAAACGAACAAAATGAGGCAAAAATGAATAGACTTTGAAGAAATTTAAAAAAATTAGTTCTAAAAACTAATTACTTCACCAAATATGTCATAAATACTTGACATGTTTATCTGAATTATAATGCAATAGACATTTTTTACTGACATATGTTTTCATTAAATAAATTGAAATGTTCGTTTTTACCCCACTGTTCATTTTTACCCAACTTCACCCTATATTTTTAATTTGGAATAATAACATTTTAATTGAAAGAATAATTTTAAATTGAAATTGATACAAAAAGATTGATCAGTATCAAAGAAGTTTCAATGTTAATAAATTTTGTTGTATATTTTTGTTAATAAATAATGTTTATTTAAATTTGGTTGACACTCAAATTGTAAAGATTAAAAGTTAAGTTGAAATTTTGGACTAAAAAAGATGACTAAATTGTTTGTTGGTAAATTTTGCAGAACGGATGAACAAATACAGACGAATCAGCCGTGCACAAAGTCGCCGAGAAAATTATTGCGTTCGGGTGCGACAAAGGGAAACGGAACTATGATCGAGATCATAACGCACGAAAAAAACAACACAATCGTAAATGGTAGCAATACCTTCAACGCCAGAAACAGGTTGCCACACAAGAAGTTGACAAATAATTTCTCAGAAGACAAAAATCGGCGGAAAAGGCGACGAAAGCACAAAGGAAAGCGAAAAGATAAACATAAACACGGGAGGATGAATAACGGCAAGCACGAGCACCGAAAAGGAGGTGAATAGATTTCCCTTTTTTTATGCTTCTTCACCCAAACTACTTATGAGTCCGATCAATGATTAATGACAAATTGCATTAGACCCGCGACGGACTTTCCCGGTCCGTTCTTTGAAATTCAAATTTTAACGTGCAGTTCCCATTTCAAAGTCACAATTTTAATTCGAATGAAACAATAATTGGAACGCTTGGAACATTCAAAAGGCAAGCAAATGGCGTTTCGCAAAATTATAACAAAAGTTGGAAATTGTATGGGACGAATGAATGCTTGAATTTGTAATTTTGAGAATGATGAATTAATGGTAGTTTATGGTTTCAGGCCGAAGGAGAAATTTGAAAAAGAATAATAACAATAGTCATGCGTTGCTGAACGGTACCAGGCCTCAACGATCGGTGATGCCGTCTAACAAGCGCAAGTGCGTCAATGGGTGCCAGCACCGTCTGATAGAGCGTTGCGGCTGGCCGCAGTGCAACCATAGTTGCCCCAAGCTCAACAACCCATTCACCGGCGAGGAGATGGATTTCGTCGAGTTACTTAAAAGTTTCGGCCTCAACATGACTAGCGTTGCCGAGGCCCTTGGCATCGACATGCAGACCCTCGACAACATGGACCATGACGAGCTGTTGAACTTGCTGACGCAGCATTAAGACTGCCCCGAAAATAATTATTACAATGTAGTAACAACAATTTAGACCGCTAAGGTGCTTCGATGTTTTTTGAAATTGTTTTTGTCTTTTTGTTGTACACGAAAAATTGGTACTTTATTTGTTAAAGTACTTTTGTATTTCAGTTTCAAACCAATTTTGAATTGTGTTATAGAGATACGAGAACGAATTTATATGCAAAATTAAATTCTCCTTCTTTATCTTATTGTAAATATTTCGTCTGTATGATATTAATCGTAAATTTACTCAAGTCTTATCAGATAGTAATTTTGAGTTTACTTTAAACAAATCTGGTTGAAGGTGGTTGAACTTGTATTTAAACGTTAATCGCAATTTAAAGAACAGCACACTATGTTATATAGCAATTCCCCCGAATGTTAGTCATTTTTCTTTCAATATTTATGTCCCCCGATGATGCTGATGTAAAAACAGCAGTCCTAGAGTGTTATGGGTTTGTGTTCCAATTTTGAATTTTTATATTAAATAAAAAAAGCATAAATAACTGGAAAAAAATGTAGCTATCAATGGTGTAACTGAAACTGCTAAATCTTGTAAAAAAATGTCTGCCTACTAAAGAAAGAAACAAATTTGTAAAACGATTTTAGCGGATGTTCCCAAAGAATGTAAAGTAAGTCTGCGCGAATCAGTTGGAATTTGTAAGTGAAGTCATAGGAATTGAATTACAACTCCTTTTTTTTTCATTATTCGTAAACCGATATTGTTCCTATGATTTTGCGTCAACAAGATACTGTATTACTCATTGATGAACGGGCCTATGTAGACTGATTCAAATATCTACCTCAACATTAAGAATCAAATTGTAATTATCTTTCTTCCTTTTTTTTCTATCTCTTACTTCTACCTGAGTTTTTGTAACTCCTTTTTTTTAACTAAAATTTTAAGTGAGAATACCGTTATTGTAATTATGAATAGCGTTGTGAAACTTGTGCATGGGTGTATGTAACTTCACTTGTAAAATATTTTTTATGCGCGTAATCGTTATTTATTTTTTTATTTGCAAGCACACACTGTCGAGTTATTTTAATTACCACGAAAAGCAAGAAAAAAATCGTTTTTTTAATACTTAAAAGACGACCATTGTCGTTAGTCGTTGTAGTCTTCTTTCATAGTTTCTACGTGTCTCATACCATTTTATACTACAAGGGTGTGAATTTTGTAAATAAATTGTATATCTGTTTTAATATCACTCGGCTTGTTTTATTACCTTTTTATCCATTGGACCGATATTTTTTAATCATTGATATTAATTTTTTTGTTATTAAAAAATTAATACCTTGTTTTCATCGTTGACTCTTTACTGACAAAATTAGAAGAATGAGACTGACAGAATCGGTCCCCTCGATGATTAAATGGCTGAGGAAATGAAAGGAAGGTTGGCACCGTCGAGCATAACAGAGGAGAGTTTCATTAAACATGTCTGGTAGCAGATCGTTCGGTCAACTTAGTCGTTTTATAAGTTCGCTAGTGGGGACAACATTATACTGAAACCAGCGACGCGCTATTGACTTGTTATTTCGCGTTGCACGTTGAGCAACTCACAGTTATGCTCAAATGGATTTTCGTTGTAACGCAATTGGCGTCCATCGGTATAGGTAAGGCCCATTTTTATAACTCAATCCGAACTACAAGTTCGATTTTGTTGGATTAATTGTTGCGTTTCCTCATAGCATCGACGACAGAATGTGCAAAAATTTGGTTGACTGTGTCCTCGCTATGGAAGACCATCGAAAACAGTTCCGAGATAGTGGACTCGCAGTTAGAAATCAATTGGAAATACAATTGTACGAACAGTCCTCGTCCTCAGGTTATTCGAGTATTCGATGACGACCCAACTAAAAGTAGGTATTTCATTTGATCAATATCTCACGACTCTTTTTCCTGTAAACTCTAAAATCGCCTTCTTCCTTCCGCTTTAACTTGGTCAGTTGCGAATAAATTGCCCTGGTATTTGCACGATGTTCGCAAACCAATTAAACTGACACAGATCTTTTAAACTGTAACAGCAAATATAATCTTTCAAGCTCAACAGCGCCGAGCTTGAAATTTATATTTCAAAGAATGAAAAAAAAAAACAAACAAACAAACAAAAAAACTTTTAAATAAAAAGATTGGTTTTGTTTCCACAAACGAGTTTGTTATGCAAAGTGTACGTTTGGTAATGTCAACCTATTGATTTTCAAAACCATTATTTTTTATGTACACTGAAACAAGCAATAAATCAGGAATACGGAATTCACNGAAAAAAAATCGTTCGCTTCCGCAGTTGCAATTTGCATCTAATGCCAATGATGATCTTTACACTGTTTCATTTTAAAAACGTGTGATTAGATAAGGTTGTTGAGATTTTATAGTTGAATCTACAGTTTTTAACAGTGGCATAGGCACTTGTGCATAATTGCAAAATCAAATATGAGTACTCCTGCGCTGATAACGTCTAATCGTGTTTTCCTTGAGATAAAAGTTTTTCATGGTTTTGTAAACTTAAAAAAGGGGCAGTCAATTAAGCTTTTGGCAAACAAAATACTGTAGTAGGTGAACAAATTTTTGTTTCAACAAAACTGAAGTGAGCACAAATTTGTTTCAACAAAACTGAGATACGTGAACAAATTCATGTGAAATCTATATTTTACTGGATTAAAAAAAATTACGACTTTTTTTATTTGCAATTTTCAAATTGTAGATGCAAATTTACAAGCACAGCTGACTTTCGATAGATTGAAATATCCAGGAGGATATTATCGAACGAACATTAGTGTGGAGAGGTCTTTATCACAAAGAGGATGGAATGAAAATGAAAATGAAAATGCAGCCTCTCCAGGTGCCCGCTGTTTAAAACACTACGTAGCTTTGTATGAAGATGAAACTATTTTAACTTATTCGTGTCTTGAAATAAGACCCACGTGGATGTACAGTCTCAGGTAATGATCTTCTCTTATTAAACAACACTAATCGAGGATAACAAATCTTAAAAAGTTTACTATTACATTTGATACAAATTCAAGGAACTTGTGTCATCGGTGGATCTAGAGAAACGAATTTCCTGATTCTTATAGTGCGCTAATGAACAAAATTGTTATCGTGTTTTGCAGAAACGAGATAGGAAGTTTACCAATCTCATCACTAATGATTCCTGGTACACACAATTCAGGATGTTACTATGAAGGAAACTTAACAGTATTTGATATATTACGGTACGGCTACTTATTAACGCAAGATCGAGATGTGTGGAGTCAATTGGTCCATGGTGTAAGATACCTTGATCTTCGCATAGGATGGTATTCGCTGATGACAAACGAAACTTTGTTTAATAATACTAATAACAACAATAACAGTAACAATAGAGACGAACATTTTTGGATAAACCACGACATTATCAAAGTCAGGCCACTGAAAGAGGTTCTTAATCAACTCAAAGAATTTTTATCAGCTTCGCCTGGAGAGATTGTGATTTTGGATTTTCACAGGTATTCAAAATTCAACGAAGAAAGTTTTTTCGAACATTATTCCGTCAGATGATTTTTTGCAATTTCAGATTTCCAGTCGGATTTAAAGATAAGCCGAGTCGACACAGAACGCTTGTATCAATTTTGATACGCGAATTTGGGAATTCGCTAATAAGCTTTGATCCAAGTGGGAGGAATTTGGGACCGACTTTAAACGATATCTGGAAAAATAAGAAACAAGTTATTATTTGTTATGGAGACAAACGAACAGTTCATGGTAAAGTTGGATTTGTTTAATTTCTAAGTTTTTAATTGTTAAAACTAATTGAGTGCAAATTAGTTGAAAATGAAAACTTTTTTTTTCTACTTTGAAGAATATGATTTTCTGTGGCCTCCAATGACTCAAGCCTGGGGGAACAAACAAAAAACAAACGATCTGCTGCAATACTTGGAAGAAAAAATTCTGGACCCAACTAAATCAACAAACAGCAATCCTCTGTGGGCCTTGATGGCGGAGTTGACTCCGCAAATATGGGACATTATATTTAGAACTACGGGAAACCTTCGGCAGATGGCCGATTCTGTGAATAGAAATTTAACAATCTTCTTTGAGACAAAACCGTCGTATTGTGAACAATCGAATGTCATCGCCACGGATTTCTTCTTAGGAAACAATTTAATTGACTTGGCTATTCGGTCTAATGTACAGAAAGGTCAAAATAAAAAATAGTATAATTGATCCCTGGTTAATATAATGACTATCAAAATCAGACAGAATTCAACTTTTGCACTGAATAATAAAAAAGCTTTGGTGACAACAGATTTGAAAATTAAAATTATAATAAGCACCAGCTTTAGTATGGTTGTAATAATATGTATTTTTTACATAACAGACAAACATCTTAAAATATAGATTCAGTTGTACAATCGCATTAATTCGCCAGCTACGAATTTTCTCGGGAAAAACTTCGTTTGAATGTCATCGAGCGGACCTCGGAGTTACCAGATTTTCCGTTTTTTTGATTACTCGAGTTGCCATTTCCAGGAGTTGGACTTTGTGACAAAGATGCCCGATCGTCATTCGTTGACTTTTCCCTTTCTAAACGTTGTTTACTGAATCTGCCCATTCCTGGACGATAGATCTCCATCGCTGGACGATCTTTATTTCTTATCCTCCTCTCTAATCGGGGATCCTTTTTGTCTTTGTCCTTGTCCTTGTCATTCTCAGACTTTTGCAAGTTGTCCTGATCGCCTCCGTCCAATGACTTGTGTCTCCTCAGATGACTGCTGTCGCAAGTTGCCGAATCGCCGCCACTTTCGAGCGAGTTTCTCCTCTTAACGATCTTCGTCTCTTTCACTGCGTTAGATTCAGCACAATCATCTTTTTTGTTGATGTCCTCATTCGATCTTGACTTGTCGTGATCCAGTGAACTATCTTCTTTGCAGTATTTTGATAAACCTTCATCTGAAATGTATAAACAATTTTACATACCAGTAATTACAAAACGACGTTACAATATAAATATGATGACAGATAAATCACTCAATCAACACTTGATATTAATAAATAATAATAAATAAAAATAATAAAAACAATTACCAGTTCCAAGTACAAGTAATTACAAAACACAACATTGTGATAAAAATACTTGTGCTAAAAATTTCCCTAATATTATTTTACCATTCATATTCGATTTCTCAATTCTCTGTTCTACCAGTTCCCTCTCGCCAGCTGGGGAATTTGTTTTCTTTTCAGAATTCGCCGCATCATCGACGTGGTTCTCCTTCTTCTCTGATTTTGCAACCTCCTTCACCGATGTTTTGCCATCCACTTCTGAATCTCCCTTTGGCTTGTTAGCATTCCCACTAGATCCTTCGTTGTTTAGCTTTTTAGCATCCGCCAATCTTTTCTTCTCCTGTCGCATCTTTTCATAACTCTTTCCTTTTTTCTCTTCAGATTTTTTCTCTCGAAAATCATCCTTACTGTCGGCATGCTTCTCTTCCTTATTCTCATTTTTATCATCACATTTGAAGTCTTCTCTTCTGCTTTGTATCTTTTTATCTTCCTGCTTTTTAATCTGCTTGACATCTTTTCCATCTCGATCTTTTGCCGCTTTCTGCAGTTTGATCTCCTTTTCTCGAATTTTATCTTTAAATTTCTCCTCTTTCTTAGGCCGGTTTTTGTTCTCCTTCAGTACGATTTTCTCCTTTTCTTTGTTTTCACGTGACTCTTTTTCAGCGTCTGGATTTTTCAACACCTAAAAATGCAACGAATTATATGAATATCTTTGTTCATTGAGACACAACTTCAAAATCTTAAAAATATATAAATAATATAATACTTGAGATATTGTAGGTTCATCCTTAAGCCTACGACGTCTTCGTACTTCACGTTTCTCCTCTCTCATACGTTGCTTTTCTTGTTTGCGTTGTTTCAAAAAGTCCAAAAGAGGAGTTGTCGTTACTTTCTTTTGTGTATCTGAAAGTTTCACATTCATATTTAATAAAAGTCTAATTAGAAAGTTGAATCAAACAAAACAAAAAAAGAACTTACTATCCGACGGCTGGTAAGAATATTCTGTTTTGGACTGACTAGATCCAGATTCAGAGTCTTGATTTTTGAGAGTTTCAAGAAAGCTGATGTAGTACGGATCCGATTCAATGGATCCACTTTTTGTATCGACAATTTTTCGGCCATACTTTCGTGGAAGACGTTGAAAAGGAGCGAATTCAACAACTGCAGGATACTCGTTTCCTTTTGCGTCTACAAACACGTAATTGTCGAACTTCTCGCGGAACAAAAATATGTCTTGCTGATCAACAAAGTTGATGTATGCCCTGGAAAAAGCATACTGTCCCAGGGACATGTCGGCTTTGGTGAAATAGAGGTAATCGTATTCAGGTAATGGCGAGACTTGTTCCACAAATTGTTCCTGTGTCATGGTAGGCGGTAATCGTCGAATAACAACCTAAAAATAATATTAAACTGTAAAATTGCAGAAAAACCAGAATAGAAATATTTCATTACGAACAATCTATTACTTTTGAAATAAAAAAAGTTGTATTTAATTTGACAATATTTTGAACTCAAAACATAACCTACAAAATGTAATTAGCCGGAGAAAGGAATGAATTTAAATAATATTCAAGATTGAAAAAAGTACTTACCTTGGTCATAGGCCGGCATAGTTTCTTGCTATCACGAGGTTTATTTGTGTCAGAAACAGTATTGTGCGATTCTGCTTGTGCAGACCTCTTTTCTGCTATCAGTTTTTCTTCAGTCATAATTGAATAATACCGATAACGTTTTCCGACTAGGCAGATTGAAATCTGCCTTGATAGAAAGTCAACTCCAGAATAGTGAACGGCTTTATGAAAATAAGATATTTTCTTGTTCAAACAAAACAGTGATCACTGTATCATACCGAGATAAACATTGTAAATTGGTCAAACGATACAAAACGACGACTGTCGCTGCGGTAGTGTCCGATACGATCAACACTTGGTCTCTGTTCGTTTTGACTTGTTAGTGAAGGATGTAAGAGACTTACCAAACGTAGTATGTCGACTCATATATGAGGTTTAAGAACTCATCATGTTGTGGAGGGAATATATCTGGAAAACAAATTGCATTGTGCTTGAAACTAAAGAAACAATAAAAGATTGTTGGAAAAAGTTGGATATAAATTTTTAAACAAACTTTTTCTTCGTTTTTTTCTCCAGAATAAAATCATTTTGGTAACCATTATATACTTTTTCATTCTGTTTCTATATATACAGTAGAATCTCACTTGCACGACCTAAGGGGCATTGTTAACTTGTGAATTTATTGAGTTTGTTTTATTTGTTATTTATTAATGCGATTTATTGTGTTCAAGTGTATTTTAAGTGTTTAAACAATTTTTTTTATTAAATGAAATTAAGTCCGCTCAAAAAAGTAAGTAGATATTCTGATATTATAAAATTGAATGTTGATTTTTTTTTATAAATTTGTATTAATACGTATTGTTTTGTTCAATTATATAAGTTTTCCAAGTGACTTGTTCAATTATTTAAATTAATCGAGCTTATTCATGCTTGAAATATTTTGAAATACGCGCCGCGCAAAAGTTAGGTTAGGTACATAAATGTGGAGATAAAAGACTGGAGGACAAATGTCGGTTAGGCGGGAGGATGTGAGTCAGATAGCGAATGGTTGGCTAGGCAGTGGTTCGCTAGATGAGATTGTACTGTAAAAATATCAATTGATTTGATTGAACATAATGATAAATAATGAAAAAGGGGGAAAGATTATTTAAGAGCTTAATGTAATTAAAAATAAATGTTTTTATTGAATACATAAAATAGATTCACTTTTTATTCAACTTTTCTGAAAAGTTATCGAATGTAACAAAAACGCATGAATTCAAAAATAATAATAACCATTACATTTTTTTCTTCTATTTCATCTACTTGTATATTCTATAATACTTATTTTGATGATCGTTTCTGTTTGATATTTGGTATACTTAAAAAAAGCAACATACATCATCACTGCTATAAAAAACAAATATAATAACTTATCACACTCACCGCCAAAATAGTCTATTTATTATAATTCGATTTATCATCATAAATTCTGTCGCCTCGGGTAAAAACCAGACAATTTTAACTGTTTTACTTTTGAGTTACAATGGTTTCAATTATTCACGTTTTTTTCTTTTGGATATTTTTTTCAGTGTTGTAATTTCATAATTTTTTTATGCATTTTATTAAATAATATTTTTTGCATGGTAAAAAAACCGCAACCGTGCAACATTGATTAAAAAATTTTTTTAATTATTTTTTCCAATGTTTAATTTTTACTAGATGCCCTAGAATTAATGTGTTTTACTCGAATTATAATAGGAGTTAACTCGGAAACTTATATGGATTTTGATTCTTTTCTATTGCAAATTACAGGAAGATATTCTGAGCAATTACTAATTTACTATTTGCTATCCAATTTACTCTTATATAATAATAAATTAATTCGTTGAAATTTCAATAAATTTTTCTTGCAAATACATCATCTTCTAAAAAACCCAGTATGTTTATAAGTAATAAATAAATAATATCTTTGTACATCAACAAATAATATATTACATAATTTCAAAACAAAATTCACTTTTCACAAAAATCAATCTGAACCCGCCGACTTAACATTGCATTTAAATGGAAATCATATTTCCTTGGCTTCTTGGTGCTCTTTTCTGTCTTTCCAAATCAATTCCAATCCTTTTTTGGCAGCTTGAGTGTATCGCTTTGACAATGCTATGTCGCCCTTCGAACCAGGTATGTGTCCAGTGTAGCCTACAATTGGCGGTTGTTCTGGAGAAACTCGATTATCTAAAAATAAGAGTTGTTTCATTAACTTGTTGTTAACTTATTTGCACCTTTTAGTAACAAAGATTTTTTTTTATTGTTTACCAAATCTTTTCGTCTGTTTCTTATATGCTCGATCAACCTCAGTGGTCGTAATTTCCTTCTTAACTTCCTCCGGTTTAACCCGAGACAGCATACTAGCAGGATCGAATTGTTTTGCATATGCTTTCATCGTCTCCTGTCGTGTCATCAATTTGTGTTGAGTTTCGCGCCACTCCCTGGCTCCTTCCTCCACAGCTTTCATAAAAGGTAAACCAAATTTGCTATTAAATCCTGGAATGTACCCTGAAATTAAACAACTAAAATCATTTCAAGTACAATTTTCGTTCTTCCAAATATTTCATATGGACATTTTCTATTACATCTGAATTTATGAAATTTGAATGAAGTATACCTGTATACCCCAAGATGTACGGTGGAAATTTGTATATTTGTGCTTCATTCTTGTAATCCCTCCGGATAACATTTTTCACTTCATGGGAGTTGAATTTTTCTTCATGTACAGTCGGTCTGTACGGTCCTGTTTTTAGTACTTTTTTCTCCAACATTTCCTATAACAAAATTTATTACCAAATATATTTTCAGTTTTTAATTTTAAAACCAAAACTATAAATTCAATTATCAAAAACATACCTTCAAAATTTCTTCTGTGCTTGCGCCAAATCTTTTCCCCACCTGGAATTTTAACGTTGGACAGTGTCCAGTATATCTGCAACATAACAACATTTTTATAAAATATTGGAACTACTAAAAAAGTTCAATTTTTAAACAATTTAAAATACTCTATTCATTTCATACACTATGATCATTTAATTTCGAAATTAATTTTAAAACTTTTTGTCGATTCATATTTGATCTTAGCTTTTACTATAGTCAATGAAATAATTTGTCTGTTAAAATTTATTTTGTTCTTTCTTCAGATTCAGCCATCGTTACAAATTGCACATAATACCCAATACATTTTTCATTAATTTGAACATTATTTTATAAAGATTCTTCTTTAATTACAGTGAAAATCAATTTCAAATTCATTTTTAACAAAACAGGTGTATTTCTTTCATTGGTAAAATTTTTTTTTTAGAATTTTTAATTCCTGAACAACATTTTCATAAAATCAGTTTCAAAAAATTGTTATTAAAAAAACTGTTTGGACGGACGTGGACGAATACACTCCCTAAAATATTTCGTTTTAACTCTACCGTTTCATCATCCAATTCAAGTTTATTATTCTTTTTTAAAAGATTGTGACCTTGCAGTAAGTCAGGTTTATAAATTGCGTTCAACTTCTAATACAAGTTTTGATTATTAACTCTATTACGAACTCTTTGGTAATTATAATACAATGCAAAATTTCGGGGTGTTAATTTTGTGCAGAATTTTCCTTCTTTCGCGTGATGAAACAGGGCATGCGATTGCAATAAAATTCTAAATGATCTCGTACCAAGCCTGGTACCAGGTTGTCGATTTTCATGCATGGTTAAAATAGGATAATCATGTACAAATCAAGCAGTTTTCACTCGGTTAGGTCAATTAAATTTTTCTCAAGGTTCGTTTCATACGAAATTGTTTTTTTCATTTCATTCGCTTGATTTTTACAAGAAAGCAACTTCTTGACCGGTTTCATATTATTTTTCAGGCCAATTTGCGAAATCCTTTTTCAGAATATTTTTACATATTTATGACAGTTTGAATAAATCGATTGCGATTCTTTTCTGCAACCACTGGTGGTTTGAACTTTAACCTTGCAATTGATCCCGAACGGTCTACTTTTTTTTACCACCACAATAAATGGAACTATAATTTCGAATAATACACCTCTCCGTGCAATTACAAGGCAAACAGATAACACGTATAAGGATCCAGAGGAACAATTACAATATGTGGCACAAGTTCCGAATCAATATTTGATCGCCGTTTCGAGCAATATGCAGATTTTATATGAAAACGTTCAAAATGACATGTAACCGTTTTTCAGAACCATTTTTCATACTTTGTTTCCACTTAAAAAAATGTTCCAAAATAGCCGAGAGTTAAGTCAAGAAAAAATGTCGTATGCAAAGTATGAGCAGTTTTTGTAATTTGTTACAAAAAAAAAAAAAANAAAAAATGTTATCACAGAGCAGTGG
>JAAMPD010000520.1:7500-47997 GCA_025266255.1 Trissolcus basalis | reverse complement strand
ATGGAGATGTGAATATCATGCCGAAAGTAAGTTTATACAATGTTCAAATTTTATTTCAAAAATTTAACAGAGTCAAGATAGTCAAATTTACGCCCAACTGATGAAGACAGTAACTTTTTTAAAAGTTATTCATAAATGAAAAAATGAACGATTCCTTAAAAAAAAATATAGGTATGGATTTCAATTCAATTGATAATTGTTTGTTTTTCTTTCAGACTCTTGAAATTTTATGGGACGAGGAAGATTCCTATCTAGTAGAAGAATTCATGTTAGAGTACTTCAAAAAGTCCCTCGTCGTGAAACAGTGGAACGTTGAACTAAACTCCTACATCTACGGGGTTCATGATCGCATGCTCGAGTACCTCTGCAAGATAATTCCCACCGACAAACTCGTGGCGATGCATCGTTCCTTCATTGAAAAGTACCGTAAATACGGCGACGGGAGTTTGAAAAAGTTGCCGGACGACAACTACAGCTACACCTACATAGGCCACCACTTGGAGCAGGCTCAGATGTACGACGAGTTCCCCGAGCTTTATCTCAACTTTGATTTCCTCCAGGCGAAGATTTATCACACTGGTCTGAATGACATCTACCTCGACCTGGTCAAGTACAGATCGTACATTACCAAAGATGGCGACCCAGAGCTGGAATCCAGGGTCAAGGATGTTGAGCTGTTTTTAAAAGAAAACGCGCGGATTTTAGTGAGACAAAGGGACGGCGAGTTTCTGGATCTGGTCCAGATCGCCATGAACCATTCAGTTGACGGGTTCATGAAAGAGACGGCGAGACAACTGGCGAGACAGAAAACTTCGAACCTTTATCTTTCACTTGAAAGCAAGATGAACCACCCGGATGCTCCGCTGAGCGAGGAGGTGCCCATAAACGTGACAGTGGCGAGGTTTACAGACAACCAGGACGAAATTTTGTTGGGGGGCGAGAAGGGCAGTCTCATGCTTTGGAACTGCTCGACTAAGAGTAGCAAATACTTTTACGGTCATAGTAAAGAGAGCACGATTAGGAAGATTCTGATTTCTCAAAAGTGCACACATTTCTTATCGCTCAGCCACGATGGGGTGGTTAAATTGTTTGAGATCGATGATCAAGCCTATTTATCGCCTAGCAGTCCCAGGCAGAGGCAGTCCAACTGGTACAGTTTTTTCAATGAAGGGGATGATAGCAAGATGTCCATTAGCGTAGAAAAGGACTTGATAACTGATGTCAGTCTTTGGATATTCGGACAGCATTTATTGTCACTTGCAATTATAGTGGTCTTCTTGAGGTTTGTGCAATGATATAATTAATAATAACAATAACAAAATATTTATCACAACTGACTTCGAATTTGCTTTTTATTTCAGATCTGGAAGATGGATGGAGTTAAAATATTCAAGGAACACTGCAATGGGACGTAAGTTGACAAGAGAAACACCAATAATAAAGTGAATCTGAACAATTAACTCTGTAAGAGATATTAATAATTAAAAATGTGTTAATATTTTCAGAGAATCGGAGAAGAAGATTGCGTTGACAAACAAGAGACGGCTTCTTCACATCTTGAGTTTGAAGGAAGGCGTGTTGTCGGTGTACAGTTGGCGTGACAATCAGTACACTTACTCGTCTATGTTCAACATAGTCAATCAGAGTGACATGAAGGTCGTCTACATGGTCGAGTATGACGAGTCGGTCAATGGAAGTACTATGATCATAGTAACCCAGGACAATGTTTGTTTCGTACGCTGGTACTTCAACGACGGTCAGATCCACACTTACGATGTGAAGATTCACGAACGCGAGACAGACAAACCTCAGGACAATGGAAAGGTGGTTGTTTACACTTGCGCTGCGTTGACATACGACGAAAAGTATTTGATTCTGGCTGACTCGGATGGAAATGTTTCTGTAAGGGAGGCTTGTGCCTTGTTCAATCTCATCATTACTTACAAAGCACACATTTCTTCCCTGGATACTTATTTCCTAGATGCAGAAAATGCCCACTTGGTAAGTTGAACTTATAAATAATAACAACTTCCAAAACAGTCTGTTTTATCAGATCAATTGTTTCACTTCTGTTTGAATAAATTAAATGTGAACAAGTTGATAACAATAGCAATTGGTTAAAATTACAAATGCCATTTTTTGTTTCAGATCATAGGAAGTTCAAAGAGGATTATTCACATGTGGAAATTGGACGCAAATCAAGATTCTGCAGTTATAACGTGAGTTTGAAAGAAACAATAAAAATAGATTATTTTGTTTCGGTTGATTTATATTTTAAATGAATTGATTGATTAATCATTTCTGTTTTGTGTTTGCAGAAAGCCAACAGTTTACGTCATTATGAAAGATGAAGACAAGGAGGACATTGTAGTTTCGGAAACGATCATAGGATCGATAGTGGTTTGGTCGAACGAGAGGATGTTGTATGAGATCCCCAAAGTTGATGGAAAAATTGCTAAGCTGTTTTACATTGAGAGTGAAAAAATCATTTACTACACCGAGGAAAGGAAGAATGTTACAGTGATAGATTGCAAGACGTGTGCTCCACAGATCATCTTTCCGGTTTCTGAGATCGACACTTTTATTACTGTCCTTAAGATTGACGGTCGAAACGTTGTCATCTGTCAGGAAAACAAAGTTGACATCAAGGTGAGACAACGTGTTGAATCATTATAGATATAAATTCAATTGGAAGCTTCAAACTTTAAAACTTGCAAAAACCATTTGCACATTTTGATTTGGTTCTTTTTTTCTTTTAGATCTGGATTGAAGAAGAGAGAACTAGTCGCTTCAAACGCGAGATCATGGAATCCAATCAAGGGATCCAGACGTTCATTAAAAACGTAGGGCCAATTTTCAAACTGTTCAAACTGTCGGATAATCATTTGCTCCTCGTAACCCATGACAGGAAGATCAAATTTTGGTACGTGAAACGTACGACTTGGAAAGAAACGGGAACGTACAACTGTGATATGGGAACTTGTAAGGTCACCTACTGTTGTATGAGTAACGAACTCAATTGTTTGGCTATGGTATTCGACTATCAGAAGGTGATGGTGTATTTCATAGACATAGAAAACAGTCAAACTGATTCGTATTACAAGTACCATGTCAGCGATAAGATGGATGTTTTTACGACTTCCTTCGACTACGAGTCCAACCGAATGGATCAGATCAAATGCTGCGCCTTTTCTTATGATTTGAAGTATGTGGCTGTTGGGATGGATACAGGAATCATCTCGGTAAGTTTCCAAGATACCTCAAATTCAAACCAACATTTTTTTTTTATAATTTACCATTAAATTACAGTAAAATCTATCAAAATGTTTCCTGATAGATTTCCTTTTCACATCTCATATGATGTTAGATGTAATGAAATTTAATTTATCTTTCGACCTGATTGTAATGCATAATTTTTACATTATCTAGATCGTTGATTTGACTGGACGTTCCGAGGTAAAAGAGCTCAACTACCACAAAAAAGCTATCGAGCAACTCGTCTGGGCTCCTTCGAGCATTGGTTTCCCAATCCTCCTCTCACTGACCAACACGGAACTGGTATTCTGGAACATCTCTCTTACCAAGTTCAAAAGAACCACTCAGAGGCAGAGCCGCATGGGAAGTATCAGCAGCAGCAACAGCAGTCCCAACGTCAGCATCAGTCCTCGGTCCAGCCTTATTCTCAGCAACAGCAAGAGCGTTGATTTTTCAAGACTCAGCCTGTCGCTGTCCGACTCTAGCCACGACGAGCTGAGTTTCAATGGCAACTCCCCAACCACCGGAAGGAATTTCTGGCAGGAAAAAATTGGCCGGACTTCCAAACATCCGGAACTCGTAGGAATTGTACCGCTGCCCACGATTTCCAACACCAAAGTTTGTGTCTCGCGCGACTTCAGCAAGTTCATGACCATCGACGCTCACGGCTCGATGACCAAGTACAGGCTTTTTGAAAAATGAGAAAAACTTCCCTTGTGGAAACTTTTCTTGGTCAGCCTGCCGTGGCTCACATTGGCTGTCGCCGTTTATCTTTGGCGAAATGCATAGAGACGACAGAGCTGTGTTCAAACGTGTCACCGCGGGTTCCATTTGTAACCCGAAATTTGGCCTAGAAGAATCGAATTTGACTTTCCACAGGGGCTAAAGATATCATTTTTGATAAAAAATTTTTGTAACATATGAAGTTGATTTGTCAGAAATTTGATTCATCATCGGTGATGAACTTTTTGATCATCGGTAATGTTGTTCAACATTAACTTTGTTTTATGAAAAAATTTATAACGATCGGTTAGGATTGATTGATCGGTTAGTTTTTGTCATTGAATTTTTATCATTGCATAATTGCAAGATATTTAATTTCTTTTTTAATAAGAGGTGACTACCGTTAAACTTGGTTCTCGACAGTCTTTTAATTGTTTGCTCAATTTCCGTTGTAAATTAAACGAAGCATTTATTTTTTACTGGTACTTATATACTTGTTTGCGTTGCTGCATTTAGTTCTCGGTTGTGACACTTTTGTGTTTCTTTCCTTTTGTACTGGGATGTAGCTTTTAGCCGAAACATTGCATTTATATGAAATTATTGAACCAACTTTGAATCTGCCACAGTTACGCTTTACAAAATACAGTGATCTCTTTTTTTAGACTTGTTTTTTTATCGCTCTTGTACACAACTCAATATTTTTGTTCCACTCAATCTGTTTGAAGGATAACTTTCGTTTCAAACTTGCGATATAGTTTTAAGGAAATTGAGTAATTTTGTTTATACCCACTTGGAGTATAAAACAGAGATAAACTATTTTTGTGCAGAATCCAGATATTTTCTTGCAATTGAATGATACTTTGTTGTCTTCCAAGACTTTTTTCTGGAACATTTGATTGCATATTTTTCATCAAAGTTTATTCTAATTCTTCATTGGGAAGAAACTAAAATTTGTAATTGAAATTTTGTAAGAGATTTATCGTGACAAAAATTTGTCTCTGAAAGCGAAAAATCTAGTATGCAACACCAATCAAAATTGCTCTCGAAGAAAAAAATCAACTTGTGATAGTTCAGCAAAAAAGTTCAAAAAAAACTCTTCCATTGATTGGTGTCGAGCATGTTTGTGCCTTATAAGCTGAGAATTAAAGTAATATATTGCAATACCACATAATAAATGAATTTAAGTTGTATATATTTTAACGTCTTGGAATTTTGACAAAAATAAACATGGGCAATCATCGTTTACATTTTGCATTGCATTTCAAGACGTAGTAAATAACGAAATTAAGTCAATTTCTTATACAATGTTAAATGTAAATTTTTTAGATAATCCTAACTAGCTACATTGATTACTGCCAATTAGTAGATAAATTTTACCGGCAAGATTATTCAAACAATTTTTTAATATCAATAGGAAAAATCTTTTTTGAAGAAACTTTTTTCTACGTAATATTAATGTATAGTGATAAGTTTAGATTGATGTTTTTTTATGTCTCTTGTAAATCCCGGTGCTGACCTTTTTGGGTCTGAGCTCAACGAAATCACATGACAAATGAAAAGATCAACTTTTATATGCGAACATATTTGATATTTGCAAGATATTTAATAATCCTGAAAAAAAAGACTGTTTTAACATTGTTAAAGGGTGGAATTTGAATGTTGAAAAGTGTTTTGAAGATCCGTCGAATTTGGAATTTGAAAAATTGAACGAATAAATCCAAAAGTGATATTAAAAGATGAAATATATTTCAAGAATAAATTTTTGCAAAGTGATAACAAAATCGTGATATGTAAAAGAGGGACAAATATTTCAATGAAATGTACAAATCTTCCGGTGATATTCATGTGATAAAGTAAGGCAAAAGGAAAAGTATAGTTCTATTTTATACTCTCGTTTCGTGTCCAGAAATATCAAATGTGTCAAATGCAAAAAAAAAGTACATAAAAAATGGCCTATCGATATCCATTTTTGCAATGTAAAACAGTCTTTTTAAAATTTAATTAAGTGTAAATAGATACAGAAAAAAAAAAGAAATATTAACAAAAAAATTGAAAAAAAAGAATAGTTTTTGCATTTCTACGATATAATTAAAAAAAATAAGAATGTTTTTATATTATAAACTTAATTATAAGAAAATCAATTTCCAGATAAACTGAACTTGATAATTATTATGTAAGAACTACGTGTGTATTTTGTGATATGAAAAGTGCCAGATGATAAAGGCACTTCCGGGTGCAATTCGCGAAATCGTTTCGTTTCTAATTTTCAGCAAAGGATTGTTTAAGGCTCAATTTTTATTTTGTTTATTTTAATTTATGACCGCTACTTAAAATATGGTCTTGTCAAATCAAACAAGACGTCGATAGCATTTATTCAAATACATGTACTAAAAACAATGTATTATTGAAAACCCAAATTTGTACTGAAAGTTTGTTTTCAATCTTCGACACTTGTTTTCTTTTCAAATCTGCATAAATATACAAATACCATAAAAAAAACATGTAATTGTATGAAATTAAAAAAAAAGAAAAAAAATTGTATATAAAAAAATTGTGTACTTGTTTTTTTTTATAAAAATGGTGATACCCAAACTGGAATTTCTTTTTAGATTTTTTTAAAAAACAATTGTCGCGAGAATTCAATTTGATAAGGCAAAGACGTTTTATGATTGGTTTAAAAAGGTGGACATTCTTAGATCCATGCCAAGTTCAGAAATAGTTGATCATTTCGCACGCGGAACTTGGCACCGCGTTAGGTATTTGATTTTCTATCCGAGTACCAATGTCAACTTCTGATTTGATCCCGATTGCTCCAACTCGGAAGTTCATCTCTAAAATTCATTTCCTTGTTGACACTGCTTTTCATCGAACAATTCAAATGAAAGTTAAAAAAAAATTAAATTCGTTTTCAAAGTTGTGTTATCAATAAACATGAAAAAAAATTATTAATATATAAAACTGAAAATGTTCGTTCATGCTCATCACGATGAAATGAAACAAAAAATGACTGGGCAATTGTTTGAAACTTCAGAAACAACATGTAGGACTATCCACTACTTAAAATTTCAATTTTATATATTTTTACGAGAAAATGACAAAAAATATCTCTTATATTTTTAAATTTAATTCTAAATAAACAAACAAATAAATTTCAAAACAACATTTCAGAACATTGTGTAGAACATACCCAAGACATGTTTTCATTCCAAAACAAAACACAAAAAGGAAACAATCTGACGATAAACAAATAGTAATAAAAAATGCATGATGGAGGAGTTAAAGGTTGTTGTCTGTAGGGAGAAGTTGGACCAGAGAAGGAGGAGAGCTCATGCGATGTGACGTCAGCAATAAACGAAAACGACAACGGCGCAGTCCGGTGGTTTTCAGCAGTCTTTGAGTAGCGAACGCAGGGTCCGTACGCCTGGCTCGCTAGGGGGATACGCGGATCAGCTGCTATAACAGGCCAGAGAGATATTTTTTTGTGAGCGTGTCGCTGATCCGCGTGCAACTTGTCGGGCGTGTGTGTGTGAGTGCGTACCTAAGAGCGTGTGTTTGAAACAAATTCGCGATGTCGGCGGTGTACAGAAATTCGATGAAGGTCATCGGCCGATTCGTGCCCGAGAAAATGCAGCCTATGTGGAATCACCCAGCTGGTAAGACGCACGCGCGTCATAGCCACGTTTCCCGCTTTTTCGCACACGCGCGCGACCGGAAACTTGGCACACTTCAAAATTGGGTCAAGGCCGTCATGCGAGTTGTCTCTGCACTTTTTTTTATCTAACCCGATACATTCGCGACATTCCCAACATTTTTTTCCGTCATACTTTCTTCCTTTTGATTCTATGATTAATTTATGCGCATGTTTTCAAATCTTTTTGCATTTTCAAGATAAATATTTATTTTTCAATAATCTGGTTGATAAATTTAGTGTATTAATGATAATGAATGATTATAGATTTTTATTTTGTCATCGAGTTTCAAATGACGTCCATAATTTTGAGGTTATTTTCAGAACAATACGAACTGTATATAATGGATTTTATATCGCTCTTCATTATGTAAAGGAGGAATTTTGCAATAACGTAGTTATAAATTTGTTGAAAAAAAATTTATCATTATGAGTTGTGCGATTTAAATGTAATTTTGCAATTTGACTTGTTCTTCTGGCTATCGCGCTTTTTTTTCTTTTGTCGAATTCTAATTGATCTTGATAAGCTCTTATTTAGCATTAAATCATGAATTATCAATGCGTTTCCTGCATGATGTGCACTTTGACATTGTCAAATCAAAGTTGAACGGCGCGCGATCAATATTCAGTGTTTATGTCTGATCAGTTTCTATGTCAAAAAACAATTTATTTATACAATTTCTGAAATTTCAGGGCCACAGACTATATTTTTTTGGGCGCCTTGCTTCAAATGGGTTAGTATTACACATTTTGTTTATATTTAAACTAGTTAAATATTTTTCACAAACTCACCTTTTGAAAATAATTAACAATTGTTAAATTCATGTAATTATAGTTTTACATAAATACTAATTGTAAAAACATAAAATACATAATTTTAAACAAAAAATTAAGATTTAATATATTATTTGGTATAACATACATTTTATATATAGTTTGCATATACATTACATGTATATTACACATAGTATATATAATTATACACTGAGAGAAAAGAATAATAATTTTTACCAAACTATTCAGTAAATTAGGGATATAAGACATTTCGAATGAAAATTACTAAACTGTTCAGTTAAAGATACAACAAAATTGGATAATTTATATCAAATGTTTAGTTACTATAGTTAGTTTCTTTCAATTTTTACCAAACAGTTTGATAATTTTTTTTTCAAAATGTCTTACGTCCCTAATTTACTAAATAGTTTAGTAAAAATTATTGTTCTTTTCTCTCAGTGTATTATCTATGAAATTAGTGTTAACTAAATTATGGCGGAACAATTTTCTTTTTTCGTTCTGCTCGTTTTTTCTTGCACTGCAAGTAGTATATCTTACGTTTTCCTAGATTTTGAAGAGGCCTGATATTGTTCGTATCACCGTGAAGCAATTTTATTCGACGTAAATTATCAATCTGAAACAGTAATTCATTTCATTTAAATTCTTTTAACATTTATCTGTACATGTAAACACTGACATTTTAAAACTTTTGAAACATTTTTCAACTTCTATCCATTTATAAATAAGTTCATAACAAATTCTGAATCAATGATTATTTTCATTAAAAATACCTATTATATTTTTCACAATAACAATATATGACAATATGAATTTTAATTTTTTTATTGAACTAGAATCATTGCAATTCATTGATTTGCAAAAAAACTTATTGGTTTTTTTTTAAATTTCGCAGTATTGTTGTCGTTCCGGATATTCTATACTATTACCGTTTTCATTGAAATAATTCCCGGAGTTTGGCAATAAAGCCAACTGACATTTTCCGTGCATGGTGGAGTTGTTAAAGAGCCTAAGTATACCAAGAACTTTTGTTTACACTGAAGTCCGAAGTCCATCAACGAAGCTGGTGAAAGAAAAGTGCTACTTCCAATTTCCTGAATTTGTGTCAAACCTTCCGTCAACCGAGATAATTCGTCATCGAAATCCTCAACAATAATAAACGGACGTGCAAAAACCAAAATACCATTATCAGCTTTCGACGCCTCTTCGTCACTACTGTACTCGTTGCTAAAATGTACTGCGTGCAATTCCAGTGTCATCTGTCTGCAAAATTTTCATTTCGAATTTTTAATCCATTATTATAATCTGGAATACTTTCTAGATTACTGAGATTGTAAATGACAGTTTGTGCCAACTGACTTGCTTCCGAACGTCAAATGCTCTGTACCATTAAAATTGTCTTCAGCCCAGTGCAAATGAAATTGAACAAATCTGAACGAACCAGTAACAACTTCATTTTGCAGTTCTATTGCTGGTGCAACATCAGCCCAGGTTGCGTTAAATTGCACTGAAAAGTGAATCACAAAAATAAAAGTATAAATAAAATTAGAGGTGCTGATAGATATTTTGAATTGAGCTCTATCAATTTTTTTACTAAGTTAAATTGTATAATTCGTATCAAATGTATAATTTTTTATATTTTTATAAAATTCACCTGTGTGACCAACGTTTTTTAGTTGGATGCGTTGTGGTTTTGTCTCATAAGATATAAAATCAACTACTGGGCAATTTCCTTCAAAAGGCACAACATTTTCTGTATCGAAAGCTATTGGTGATTGCCTTTCGCCGTAACATTTTGAAGAAATGTTTCCCCATGCCCAGGGATTATGATAGCTAAAATCTGAAAAATAATGTTTTATTAAAACAGTTCAAGAATGAAATCAATTCTTTGAATTTTTATTATAATCATGTATTTAATCGCTATTTTGAATTATAATTTTCAAACAAATTCACAACTTACCTAATGACACACCGCCTGGTACTAGTGCTATGCAGATCAAGGGTATTAACAGAAGAAGAATGCGACTTATAAAAGCCATTTTCAAAACGAGTTCTAAATGCAAAAGAATGGACAGAAACACAATAATAAATATTTTCTCTATATCGACTATTAATTGTTATCAATCGAAACAATCATCAAACTGAAACTTCTAGTACACGATTTTAACTGCAATGATAAGGGAAAGCAGTTTTAGTTATTAACGTAGAATAACAAAAAAAAAATTCTTATGTAACACAGTTTCTTATCAGCGATTGTCAATACAGCCACTGGTTCAAGTTGAAAATTTGCAAATTGCCTCTAACTTCATCTTCTAGTTAATGATATTAAACAAATCTCTTTTTTTACAGATTCTAAATCGAGTTTCAGTCTTGACCAGATACTTTGATAATAATAATTGGAGGAGAGTCACAAAAGAAATTTGTGAACAAAACAGCAAAAGTGTATCATTTACTTCCTGATTTCTTAAATTTTTCATCATTTCAGTTCAGTCAAACATATCGTTTCTTATACCGAGAGTCGCGAAGCAGATTCCCTTTGTGTGGAAAAAAACCAAGTGACATTTTCAGTGCACGGAGGGGTGTCAAAGAGCCGTCGTAGGAAATGAATTCCTGTTCACAATAAAGGTCGTAATCAAATAGGGACCTATTTCGAATCTCGACGCTAGTTCCAATTTCTTTAATTTGATCCAGATAATGTGATAAGCCATCTTGGGCCCTGGTCCCTTACATCAAAAGCACGCCTGTAGACTAAAATACCGTCTTTGGCTTTTACTGCTTCTTCGTCAGAGTACTTGTTGTTGAAATGAACCGCGTGCACTTCGAGTGCAAAACTATCTATTGAATATACAAATTCAAATTTTTAAANAACAAACATGAAATTAATAAATAAAGTTTTTGAAGTTTAACAATAGTTTTCGATAACTGTACCATTGTCGTCACCTTCAGTCCAGTGTAGATGAACTTGGGCTAATCTGAATGAAGCGAATGCACCAGTTATATGTTGACTGTCAACCTCTATTAACGTTTGTGAAGGCCACGTCCCGTTGAATTTTACTGAAAGAAAAAAAACATACAGATAAAATATTGAAAGATTGAAGGGTGAAATGATATTTGAATTTTATTCAGTTTACCTGTGTGACCGACGTTATTTACGAACAGACTTTCTGGTTTGGTGTCAACCAAACAAGACAAAACATTTATGGGGTTGAAATCTATTGGCGATTGTCTTTTTCCACCACATGCAAGATATTCGGCGGCCCAGTAATTAGCATTTTCATAAGTAAAATCATCTTCGCATGACAAAAAATAAGGTGTAATAAAGCATAAATTAAGGATGATGGTCAAATTTTATTAGATTTCTCACAATCTCACAAGTAAAAAAATTGTTTACAACTTATTCAAGTAACCCATTACTTGATACTATACAGAATAACAGGAGACAAGCTTGAATAGCAAATGCATGATTGAAAATCGAGTAACCCATATTCACAACTAATTAGTGAATTAATATTAACAAATTTTGAACTTTTTGAAATTTTCTGTCAAATTTTTGTTGCACTGCGAAAACAATTTTGGATATTGAGTGGTTGAATGGTGAAAGTTATTTGTCTTTATATGAACTATTTATCAGGCAATTTTTTATCAGTATACAAAAATGATAATCAAATTTTTTTACTCTAATTAACCGAAAAATGATGTAAAAATATATAATTTACTTATATAATACAATAATACGAAAGATATTGTTTAACATAAATCATTATTTGAAAAAAGAAAATAGATCAGTGAATGTTATAAAATAAGTCTGACTTTGCGACATTGTCATATAACGTTCATCTTTAAGGGAGTGAAATATATCATCATTGCTCAATAAAAAAAGAATCTGAATTTTTCATAGAAAAAGTGACATATGGGGTAAAAAAAAGAAGCTCACATTTTTGTAATGCAGCCTTCATTTTTAAAGATTTTACTTTGTTTATAAATTCATTAATTAATTTACCCTCTCCTTTGGTAAATTCATTTATATACATTTTAGGTAAACTTTCGTGAAATTTATTGGTTTGTGGGTGGGTATGAAAATATCGGTATTTGGATCTGCCTTAATTTCAAAGTTATGTCAAAGTTTATTAAATGTATCTAAAAATTCTAAAGCTAAGTATTTATAAAAAGTTATATCAGGTTGGAATGGTTTAAAAAATTGTTTTAAATCAAACAAATGTTAAAAGTTTTCCAATTCGTTTTTAACAAGCAAAAACAAAATAACCAAACAAACAAAATTATTTTGTTTGTTCACTTTCATAAGACATCCCTGTACATTGTTACATTACAATTCTTATTACTTCCAAAGTGAAAAATCTTGAATGAATGCCATATACATTCAAAAATATCTCAAAACACTTTTGTATCAGTTTATTATTCATAGTAATTCACAATCGTGTCAACATTAATACGGCATGATGCTGGTTGAATCAATTCTTTTTCCCTTCCTTTTTTTCTTGCACTGCAAGAGATATACAGTTCGGCCATTCAATTCTTGAATAGGCCTCACATTGTTTGTATCACCATGCAGCAGTTGTATTTGACGTAAAGCATCAATCTAAAACAACAATTGGTTTCTTTAAAATTTCTGTCGATTTTTGGTTTCTCTCATAACTGCAGTTTCTTACCGTGGGTCGTGAAATAAGTCCTGGATATGTGCAAAAGAACCAGCTGACATTTTCAGTGCATGGTGGAGTTGTTAAAGAACCGGGATATGAAAGGAAACTTTGTTTACACTGAATGCCGAAATCAAATAGAGAAGAGGCTGGAACCGATGTGGAACTTCCAACTTCCTGAACTTTTGCCAAGGGTTCATTCAAAGTGTCCAACTCACCAGGACCATCATCGATAAGGAACGGACGTGAGAAAACCAAAAGACCATCGGAGGCTTTGAACGCATCTTCGTCACTGTATTTGTTGTTCAAATGCACTGCGTGCAGTTCAACTGTCGTGCTAAAAGTTTGAACAAATTTTAATCCATGTAAACAAAAAATTGGAGTAATTTTTTAATAAATCAAAATTATACCGAGGCAATACTATTTTTTTTATTTTAAATCAAAATTATAAGTGATCATTTGGGATAACTCACCCGGCACTTGCAATTGTATGTTCTGAACCATTATAATCGCCTTCAGCCCAGTGCAAATGAAATTGGGCAAATCTATACGAGCCACTGGCGACTTCATTATTCACTTCTATGAATGGTGAATATTTGGACCACTTTCCGCTAACTAACACTGAAAATTTGGATTACAGTTATTTCATTCAAGATGTTATGTCAAATTTATTCGATCAGTAATAATGAAACAAACTAACGATATAAAAAGTATAAAATTTGATATAGAACTTAAAATTAAAAATGCCTTAATCGACTTCATGTAATTACAAGTAAAATGTAAACTTTTGTATTTTATAACATTTACCTGAGTGACCGACGTTTTTTAATTCAAAACTATCTGGTGGATTATCATAATTGACAGGTTTAACTACTGGACAGTCTCCTTTGAGATCTTTAACCAATTGGCGATCAAAAGCTATTGGTGATTGTCTTTGTCCACCACATGCTGGCGAAATACTTGGCCATTCTTTAACATCATGATAACTAAAATCTATAAAAAAAAGGCTCAATAAATCAATAGGTATTAGAAATGAAATTATTTTTATAATTTTTATTATAATAAATGTAGTAAATCACAAACATATATCGTACTATTTAAACATTTTCACGACTTACCTGATGACGTACCGCCTGGTACTAATACTATGTAGATTAAAAGTGATAACAAGGAAAGTATTCGATTTAAGAAACCCATATTCCAATATAGTTCAGAATCGAATAAACAAAAAATACATACTATCTCAATTATAAACGGAGCCACTGTTCATATCTACATTAAATAGTAATTGTTATAATAATGAAACTAAAATTTTTAATATACAATTCCAGTTGCAATGATAAGGGAAAGCAGTTTTTATCATTAACATAGAATATTGGAAAGAAAGTGCTTTACGTAACAAGTTGTGTTATCAGCAAATGTGAAAATAATTTCTCTAGCTACTGATTATATTAATTGTCGAAAAGAAAACACGTTTCTTTATATCACATCGTACAGAAAATATTTATTCGCTTTGTACATTTTATTAATTATAAATACTAAATATTTTCAAATCAAAACTTGAACTTAAAACAACATTCTTGCAAACTCAACTTGCATCTCTTTAAACTACAAAATCTCAAATAAATTACTCATCGTCATAATCGAATAATTATCTTAATTTGGTATAAAAATACGACTCGAATATAAAAATACGTTTCATCTGCTTAAATTACGTCTTCAATCTGACTTAGCAATTCTTGTGCTTTGGCGATTGGGCAGACACTGGTCAACGATTTGCCCTCGATTTCTTTGATATAATCTTTCAAAACTACGCCAATCTGCGTGAGGTCGAAAAGGTTGTGGTTGCGGCCCTGCAGCCACTGGTTGAAGTTGACGATATGGAGATTGCCTCGCAGTGAATCCAGCCTCTTCTGAGCGATGAATTCAATGATATTAAACAATTCCTTATAATCAAGTCCGAACGACAGTTTCAGTATCAGCTGACACTGTTGTTGCCAGTTGTCCATGTCCTGACAGTCTGTAATCTCTTTTTTTACAGATTCTAAGTCGAGTTTCAGTCTTGACCAGACTAAAAATATATTACAGCCGTTGAACCAATTATGATTGACTGATATTGCGTCTTCCTGTTAAAAAAATCAAATCAATATTAAAAGTATATAAAACAATGTTTCTACAAATTTTGTTTCTTAAATTGAAACTCGTTTGATTGAATTAATTTTTTTTGTCTTACCAAATTCCAAACCTGGTGATACCACCCTGAAGGTACAAAAACAACTTGTCCAGGCTCCTGAATAATCTCAAAATTCTGAACCTGGTTTCTGTTATAATGTTTGAACTCGTTCGAATCATTAATCTCGTTTGAAGTTGTGTCATGAATAGCAAAACCTCGGTTGTTTAAAAAAAGATTCTCCTGGCCCGGAGGAAAAAACAGCCACCTTTTTCTACCGCAAACATTCGCAGACCAGCTATAAGAGTTCAAAACGTCCACATGAAATGGAGTCCTGCAAAAATTTGTTTCTCATGTTATAAAAATCCTTCATTCATATCAACTGTCAACTGAATTGTAAATTTTGTTTCATTTTTGTTTATTTACCAAGTTCCCTTTGGTCCCATGTAAACAAACATGTAATCATCAATATCCTTCTCGACGCAATACTCGTTAAGCCAATCGGACGCGAAATACTTTGGTACTTGGTAAAAAGAATTGTCACCGCTTTGTTTGACGCAGTGCCAGTCTTTGAGGTACAAAATATCTTTGTTATTGTTCTCTTTGAACTTGAGCCAGTGATCAATGTAATCGTTGATGTTCATTGTTTTTCGAGCCTGTCGATTTCTGAAAAATTTCTCACAATTTGCCACCGGACCTTTCAGGCAACCTAAAAGAATATCAAACAATTCAAAAACAAAGTAAAAAAAATTATGACAAATTATTGTTTTTGTTTGTAATGCTTTTTTACCATATCTCTGTTGCATGTATTGGAAATTTGGCGCCCCATTTGAAACCCAATTGACGGTACTGTCCCACTCGTCCGTCAGTCCTGGCCGGAAAACACAAGGACGATTTTTCACTAGACACTCGCGAAAAAACTCGTCATATGGCATTTGATTGTCGGCGTTTAACATTGGCTCGGTTTCTGTCTGAGAGGGACAGTAATCCGGGGTCTCAATCTCGATCATCTTCATGCCTGTTGGTTCCTGTCCTATACTTATCACCGAAGGCTTTTGAGGTTATGTGCGAGCTTTGTTTTGAACATGGCCGATGTAAACAAAGGAGGCGCGCAATGCCTTTCTTAGAATTCAAAAATTTTGCAACGAAAAATATAAATTGTAAAATTTGAATTTATTCTTTGTAAATTTTTTATAAATAAATTCAAAATTCAATGATATTCAACTGAAGTTAAAGGTATGAATAAAGTACACGATGAATAACACCTTCTTTTAATAGAATCGTTTTCAAAAACGTTTCAACATTTTATCATGCGATTGCACAAATTGTTCGGCCACACCAGAAAATAGATGTCTGTAGTACAAAATTTCCCTTCTATATAATTTAAAAATATTAACTTGAACAACGTTCAAGTTTCTTTCAAAGTTTAGATTTTTGGTATTGTTTAACAACGCCGTGTTTCAAAAAGTCTGAAATCTCGTCGTCTTCATAGTCGAATTCCTTTAGGATATTAACAGTATGTTCCCCGATTTTCGGGTTCGAAAAATCAGCAGCTCTAGATCTGCCTGGGGTTCGAGAAAATATTGGTGCTACGTTGGGATATGTATCGCCTTTTTTATCCAGGCCAAAACTGTTCCTGGTCTGATTGTGCGGATTCTTAGGAGCGTTTTGGAGACCCAAAACCGGAGTCACACACGCATCAGTGCCATCGAAAACTTCCATCCACTCCTTTTGTGTTTTCGTTTTGAAAATATCATCCAGTTTTTTGCGGTTTGATTCCATGTCGCCGAATTGCGGAAGCTCATCGTCGGATAGGTTCAATTTTTCTAGAAGTACATTGTAAAATTGCGGTTCGATTGCTCCGATTGCCATGTACTCGTTATCTTTTGTTTTGTACGTGTCATAAAAGTGAGCTCCTGAGTCTAATCTGTAAAATACAAAAAATTGAATCAAATTAATTAAGAATTTCAAAAATGTGTTTCATGATAAATTTTGCAATTCTTTATTATTCTTAAAACATTTAGATGGAATTCAAATTTTACATATTATTTCCTCGAGGATTGCCCCAAAGGCCTGGAAGTTTTTGGGACCTAAAAAACCAGCTTCCTAAGTAGGCACTTCCTTCAACCATCGAAGCGTCGATAACCTGTCCTTCGTTACTATTTGTACGTTCGTATAAGGCCATTACTATTCCTAAGGCACACATAAGTCCTCCACCGCCAAAATCAGCGGCTAGGTTTACAGGAGGGGTAGGTTTTTGGTTCGATCGACCAAATAGTGATAGCAAACCTAAACAATCATTAATATTTTTATACCATTCATTAAAAACAATCATTAATATTACTTTTCTACATTTTTTCAAAATTACATATTTTTTAGTTTAGAATATCCATTCGGAGTGTAAAAACATGATTGTTTTACCAGATAAGCTCAAGAAATTGATATCATGTCCTGCCATGTCAGCGTAAGGTCCATTTTGACCGAACCCTGTTAGTCTAGCATAGATGAGTCGTTTATTTTCTCTCGTCAAATCGTCAGGACCCAATTTAAGTTTTTCCATAACTCCTAAAAAAGAGAAAAAGAAATTAGAAATCCACTAAAATAATTTTTCATGAGATTTCATAATAAAATTTATTCTGTGAATATTCGAATACAATAAACATAAAATTATGATTAATAAATTGGATGTAAATAAATTTGAAGAACAATATTAAAAAGATTGAACTGTCATTTACATTTTATCATTTATATCACTATTACATAACGATTTGCATTATTTTACCAAAAAACTTGTGCCTGCAATCAAGAATGTGTCAGCGGATACCCACAATCGCAATTGCGATAATGGAAAAACAAATTAAAAGCTGACAGCTTTTTAACTATTCCACTATTTCATAATTATTCAAGTAAACGTGAAATTTGAATAATTCTTTGAAATTAAATATGATATGTACGTTGAATTTTGTAATGAACATTTCAACATATGTTGCGATAGTTTTAAAATGATGATATGCATTTCCTACTTCGTATAAAATTTCAATGATAATATTCAAAATTTTATTTTTGATCCGGTTATCATAAGTTATTTGAAAAAACAAATAAAAAACTTGGTAAATCAACTCACCTCTCCTAAAAGGATCTATTATAACATCACAACTTCTACTGAACCTTTTAAAAATATTAACTCCCCGTTCAGATTTCAAATTCAAAGCGATGGATTTTTTTCCATGTCCTAGACAGTCACTATCCATCGAAGGACTCGTCTGAAAATAAATAAACTTCATAAATAAATTATCTTCTTAATTAAAAAAAAACTTGATCAACATCTATAAATTTAACATTCATTCTTCTAAAAATAAATAATAACTTCATAAATAATTTTTTTTTAACATGAAAAAAGAAACTTGAATAACTTATTGAAATTGAAAATTTATTTTGTTTACATCTTTTTTTCAATTGCATAATCATTGGATGCGAAAACAATTTCGAAAGTACCTTATCAATTCTTATCACAGATGCTCCAAAATCCGCCAGCACCATCCCACAAAAGGGAGCAGGTGCCAGGCCGGCCAGCTCAATGACTCGAATATTTCTCAGTGGCATTTTCGTTTCTTTCTAATCTGTTTTTCAACTTTGATCTCATTCAATCGTGTGCTACTTGTCACGAACTTTTGACTAAAATTGTTTGCAGTTGTCAGATGCAATTTCAGAGGAACTCTTCTGTATCTGATGGAACTACGTATTACGTACCAATTAAAGTACTTTGATTATCATTTTCCATTATTTTCTCTAGGATGCACTGATTTGTAAAATCGCAACGTTCTGTCTGTTTCAGGTTGTGTTATCTTGATGTCATTGATGATTATAAATTAATCTTGAATATTCATTTCAAGCGAACTTTGTTCGTTGGAAGTATTTGCGATTCTGTAACTGGGGTTATTGGTCTCGTACAGTCTGGAAGGAAAGTGAAAGGAAAATGAGAAAATGTAAACAAAAAATTATCACGCTATCAAATTTGCTGAAAACAATATTTTTTAATTTTCATGAAACAGTAAAGTATAGTTCTATGAAAAATATAAGTTTCTTATTTTTGTCTCAACTTGTTGTTTTTATTGATCAAACAATTTGTTTGTGATTTTGATATGTTCTTTGTGAATTTCGTACACGAATGACAGCGCCAATGTCAACAAACAAATTAAAGAGATGAGAAAATAAAAAATATTTGGGATGTCAAAATTGAACAAGAAAAATGTGAAACAACAAAAATACCACGGTTCACCTTGTAAAAAATATGTAAACAAAAAGACAGAAAAAATCAAGAAAATGGAAGTTATTGAGTTGGTAGTAAAAAGTTTTCTTGTTTTCGCGTTTGTCAGTACATGCTGCATCTTGATATACAAGGTCATATCTGTGATATTTTGGTTGCTCATTACTTACGTCATATTTCATTTTCTCATGAAGAATGTCATTTTGTAACGCGCCCTATGTCGGCTTCGAATTTCCCGCTGTACAGTCGCTTCAAAAAACGAGAGATCGTAAACATAACCTTGAAATTTAAACTATGATTTCAATCACATGTGATTTTTGTGTTTACGTTTAATAATAAAAGGAAAAAAATGAAAACCTTCATTACGGCTTTTGATTCTGTGGTTGACAATGTTGTTTATAAATCAAAAGAAGTATCACCTTTTTTATGTAAGTAAAATCTAAACAAAATGTCAATATCTTTTTTATATACAAAACCTTTTATTTGTATTTTTGTTTACATGTTTGTGCTATTTTCACTATGAAAATATACAAATTAAAATAAAAAATGATCTTAAATGTTTTTTTAAAATGATTATTTGTGTAAAATTGTATATTGTTTTGATTGTTTAGTGGATCTCCCAGGTGAAGAAAATATACAACTTGACAAATTAGAAGGCGGGCTTTATTACAACAGAAGAAAACGAAAGAATGTCGTGGCTTTGCAACATGAAGACAGGGTATATAAAAGTTCGAGTCAAGAGTCAGACAGATCGACGGTCCTGGTTATTTTTAACAAAGAAACGAAAAAAGTCAAACTCATTCATGCAACTCAAGTGGAATTGAATCCTGTAAAAGAGGAGGATGTTGAAGATTGCGAAGGAAACGAAATCGATGAGAGTATCGATGACCGAATGGGATATGACGAATCTGTAAATGAACTCATCAAAGCTTTTGGTTCAAAAAAGATGAAAAATCAACAAAGAATGAAAAAAGCTCTGGAGATCAATCTGGATTCTTTCAGAGATTACATTGAGCAGAATCTTCACGGTACATTTTTCATTTTTGTATCTATTTATCAATTTTTATGATAAATTTAAATTCTTAATCATTTTACATTTTTTAGTACCTTTTTGGTACTAATTATTGTTTTTGTTTGTTTGTTTTTTTTTAGAAATAAAAGTCGAAGATCCCGAAACCGAAACAACTGCAGAACCAGATTCAGAAATCTCACTAGCAGCAATGCCACTTTGCGACGAAGAAGCGACAGAATTAAAAAACGTTTACAAAATTAACGACATCATTCCCAAAAATGTACTGGAGCTACTTTATGAACCTGCGAAAGAACTATTGGAAAAAGGATCCTTTGCCCCAGAGTATGAAATGTGAAAAGTTGTTTATAATTACTGTATTTGTGAATTTGACCATCATTTAATGATACTTTTTTAGGGATGTATACTTTAACAATCTTTTGAAAAACATAACCAAACCAAAACGAACGAAAAAGGCAGCGTTGTTGATTTACCTGAAGACGATCTTGGATTGGATTGGACTCGAGGCTAGGATGGCAGTAGTTCCAACCACAGTTGAGAAAAAATATAATTTACCAGAGAAAGTTGTTATGCATTTGATACGAAGTTTCAGTGTTGTTGTAAAACACGGAAGGTAAAAAATTGACGTAGTGAATTAAAAATTGTTAATAAAAATTGAGTAATTAAGTAGAATTGTGCATATATTTAAGTTATAACTGATTTTTTTCATAATTAATTTAAATTTCTTCGCTTTGCAGACTACGACCAAATAGTATGAAAGCGAAGGCTATGATATATGGGATTGTATTGGTGTTGACGTTAAGCGATTACTCATTTGATATTGCGGACTATACCAAAAATTGTAATGTTCGAGTAAGCGTACAAAAAATCAGAGAAATGTGTAAACTTTTACGATTGACACAGGACACGAAGCAACGAACTATTTGGAGGTTGAAACTTCCTCTGCCGAAAGAAAAGTCAGCTATGAAGCAAGACAAAAAGGGACCTGCAGAACGTATTTGATAGAAATATTTTTGTTTGTACAAATGTATATTATTTTTGTTAAGTAGAACAAAAATAACCTTTGGTCTACAACAGAAATATACAGTTAAAGTTTGTTGTGTATTTGATCATCAAATAAATTAAGCAAGTTATGAACAAAATAAAATCATATTTTTACTATGCGAGTTCATTTTTATTATTAATTTTTTTTCACATGATTGTCGTGAAAAATTTAATTTTCATTTGTTGATACCTTTGAAATCTATTTTCTTTTGATGGGTGCTATTCGTATGCCAGTACCGTCCTCATTATCCTGCAACGTCAGGCCCATTTTTTCTAAGACTTGCGTGCTGTCAGTTTCCAATTTTACTGTCTTGTGAATCTGTTCTTGGTTCTCCAAGTTGTTCTCGCACAAATTTCTTATGGCAAAGATTGCACATTCTTTAATCACTTTAATTAGAATTAAGGAAATATAATGCTAAATTTTATTAATAATTCTGAAACGATTCAAGAAAATGTTATAGTCAATAAAAGGATACGTGGATTTTTCGCATCTAAAATGCAACAGTCCATGATTACAGTGAGACCTTCCATTTCTCTAATCTACAAAAAAAAGAATTGTTGAAGTATTTTGAAAAGTTCTTAAAATTTCTGGTACAAATATTTGTTTTAATGTTGCTTTTTGTTAACATACCAAGTCCTGATTTTCTTTATTCAAGTGACTGAGATTACCAACAGTGCGAACAAGTTTAGATTTAAAACCATAAACCATGGCATTGAATTCTCCATAATCTTCAAACGCACTGTTGTCCTCGTCTTTTGATTTCGAAGCCATCATCATTTCTTTCGTATAATCTGCAGGTGTGAAAAAACTGTCCTTCGATTTTCCCATTAGATGCAACATCTTTAATAATCCTGAAAAAAAAAAAATTAAATTGCACGTATTAATTATTCAATTTATTCATGCTTGTTTTTCAATAACATATTTCAATGTTATTCTGAACTCATTTTAGATTGATTTTTTCTTACCAACACAATTGATCAAAAAACTTTTATTCTTCTGGACAAATTTAAGAAACTCCAAATCACAAGAACACATATGCAAAAGAAGATCCAGCAAACCAGAAAGTTCTTCTGGTTCGTCTGGTTGTAAATTTTTGATATTGTTTGTCAATGTGACTTTGTCTGTAATTTTGTTAAATCTCTGAATCAAAAATAGAATGCTTTCGTTTGGAAAAGTGCACTTCTTTTCCTTGTCGAAATGTTTCCTTGTGATTTCCATCAACACTTTTTTCTCGTCGAGGTTCGAACATTCGTAAAAGTTTGTAAAGGTGGTTGGAACGTTTATCATGTGCACGATTCCTTCTTCTGCAGCATTGCAACCAATTTTTGTGTGTGACTTGATGAACCGACTGAGAAGGTAGAGTTGCTCTTCGAAGTTGAAATAATCTTTTTCTATCAGTTCTGTTAAAGCGTTGTAGCAAAATATACAGGAAATTGTTGCAACTTCTTCGGATGAATGTTGTGTCAGGTTTCTGCAATATTTAAAAAAAATAATAACAGAATTATATTTACATTAAAAAATATTTATTATACTAAAAAAGAAGTAATAAGTAATTAAAATTATTTACATAATGCTCGTTTTGAGAGTTGAATTTCTCAAACAATCAGGAACAGTTTCAAAAGATGGATTTTTCGATGTCCGACATAAAAATGTGAGAAAATTGCAGATGAATTTGAGATACAATTTGAGTAGTAATTCATCTTCAGGTTCAGAACTTTCTGAAAGTTTGATTTTTTCAGTTGTGTACTTGATGGCAGCTTCGTAAGGCAGTTGATTTTTTATCAATTCTTGGTTTTTATCTGTGTGTGGTTGATCACAAACTCGACAACAAGAATTGATCAAAGTTTTTAAAAATATAACTTCCGTTTCCTTAGGTGGATTTGTCGGTAAAATTTCAGAGATTTTGCTGAGAAGTTTTGTTTCCAAGTCTGACCTAAAAAATTCCAACAAATTTAGTTTCAAAAAGTAATACAATAAAAATTACACATTAAATAACTGAAGTAATTTATTTAGTTGAACTTGTAATGAAACCTTGATTCAGTAGACCGAAAATGTGCAGGCAAATTGAACTGTTTCAAATCGTCCCATCTCTTGTCATTCNTAACTGAATCGCCAATTCAAATCCATCTATTTGTATAAAATACGTTTATTTGTTCATCAAATTAATTGTCAATAATAAACAACACGAGAGCATGTAAACATACAAACATAACCTCACTTTCACACTTGACAGTTCTCAGCGAAAATCTGCGCAGAATCAACATGAAAGGCGCAAAATTCAAAGGTTTTGTGAAACCTTTGAAATCGTATTTAATCAAAAAGTACGAAAAACAATTTATTTCCAAAATACGACCATTGACTAATACACTTGTTTACAAAATCAAGGACAAGTTCTTGGACACTGGGGTAACGGATCTTCTTCCGGTTCTTTTGGGCAGGGCGTCGGTTTCGGTGGTCCTCTGAATAGTTTTGTCAAATGGATTATTCTTTCTGCTTCGCGAATACCACTTATTCTAGCTCCGTGCACAGTGCTATAATGACCTGGAATTGTAGCCTCCCCAGCGAAAAATAGTACTGGAGCATCGCATGCGCCTGATCCTAAAAATTGATTAAAGTTTTTTAAAAACCTATTGCCTTTCTCAAACTTCGTTACAATTTATCAAAGACAAACAATTTAAATTGAAATGAAAAAAATTCCACAAAAAAATAAAACAATTTTTCTGCTTCCTATAATTATTGAATAAATAAATAAATAAATAAAATTTGCGGATCAATTGTCATCCATTTGTTTATGCAAAGATGAACAATAACATGATAAAAAATAAGATAAAATAATTTTAAAAAATCATGAAAGCTTTTATGCAAAATATTAAAATTAAAGTTTGTTCACAAAGTTGAGCAATGAAGTTTGTTTACAAAATTGAACAATTAAGCTATAAGACCTGGTATTGGATTGGACAATTCGCACTGGTGTTCGACAGTGCTATCAAGTCCCAAGTAACTGTAAGCCCCGTGGAAGAAATGGTCAGAAGACCAGCGACTGCGGAGAATTGACGCTGGATACGGCAAAGTCGGATCGCCAGTGAATTTTCGAAGGAGATCCGTTAAAGATTCCGCGATCTCGGTATCACTTAGAAGCTCCATCTCCTCAGCCTCCTTTCCGCAAACGTAAAAACAAAGTACGTGTTGCGAACTTTCTACTTCTTCTATATGTCCAATTCCTAAAAAACCCACAATCTAATTATACTATTATAAATAAATAATTATAATATTAATATCTGAAATTAATACAATATTATACATTATCATGTATAATAATATATAAAAATAATAATTATTTATTCACAAATATCTATACATCAAATACATTAGTAAAAAACAAATCAATATAAATAAAAATATAAAATTATAATATAAACAAATTAGAATTTGTTGTACTAAATTATAATAGCGTGTGTCTTTGCAAGTTAATTTTTAGTGCAGCGCCATCTACATTAGATAGTTTATCGACTCAGTTTTGGCGGGATCCCTCCCCCCTCCCCCACGCAGCGCGATCTCGCAGTCGGTTTTTTGCACACCCCTTCCCTTCTCCTTTGCGAATCAGAATTTCAAGGCACTCACGAACCTTTGACCCAATCTTTTCTGTCCAACAGTTCTTCCGGACTCCAAGCGAGGTTCAAGCATCCTCCTTCCAAACCCAAAACGGTTTTGTGTACTGCAAGTAGATCTTGTTCACATGACCGAACCCGAGTTTGTCGATCGCTTCGACCTTGTCGTGGGGCAAAGAGGGCGAGAACATTGAGTGGTGATTTTTTTTCAAAACGCCAAGTGAAACTGTGACGATAACGTAGTCTGCTGTGAATTCCGAGCCGTCCGAGCATTTGATCACCGCGCGGGGGTAGGAGCCTTTGATCGCGCTGTAGTTGATGCAGCTCACTGGCTTCGAGTACTGGATGGGACAGTTTGGCAACTCTCGAAGAAGCGGTGCCAGGATCCCGATGAAGCCAAGCGGAATTTTTATCTTCCCGCCTGTAAAAAATAAGGTTAGTTTTTGCAAAAGCGATGCCGGGTGTCGGGTTTCATCTTACAAGATCAAGTTGAAGACTTGCAAATAAAAATTGAAAACGAAATAATAAATGATTAAAAAGTATCGAATTTCATGTTTAAAAGTGTAAACAATAAAAAAGTGATGTGAGAAGAAAGCAAAGTAAACAAAATCAAAGGCGAAATAATAAGTGAAGGAAAAGTATCGAATTTCAAGTTAGGCACGCGTTGAAAGTGCAAACAATGGAAAAGTAATTTGATATCAGTGTAAACAAAGATCAAACAAAGGCAACAAAGAGAAAGTGTTGAGAATAAACAGACGTGAACAAAGGATTGTTGGAATTCGATCAAAACAGAAAAAATTAAGTAAAAAATGATGGTAAATAGATTTTTGCGTTTGATGAAACAAAGAATGTAAACAGAAAAAAAATATCTATAAATAGGATTAGAATTTCATTTTTTTTAGAATTTGGATAATTAACCTGGTATTTCTATGAAACTTCCGAAGTTGTTAGCAGATATCAGGGATAGATCCTGGCCGCATCTGCATCTCAGGGCGTTAATAAGACCGTACATAACTCGACCAGCATCATCTCTTTTTCAAACAAACAAAACCAGAATTTGAAACCCCAAACAAATTAAAAAATGCACATTTTTCAAAAATTACAATTTCAAAAATTCAAAATGCAATTATCAAAACCGTTGAAAAGGGAGAAAAACCTTTGATCCTCTGAAAAGTTTTGTAACTCCTGTTGTATCCTCAATGCTATGAAATTGAGGAGATTTCCGTGGTTGCGTTCACAAGCCAACATACTCAGAGCAGCAGCCTGGGACTGGATTTGTTTGAAAGTGTGATACGCGGTGATGCTGGTGGGAAAATTAATGGCACGCCCGTCGCTCGTGCAAAAGAGGCCTCTGCTGGGGTCCGGTTGGTTACATCGCGATTTCAGCAGGCATTCTTGTGCAGCTAAAGTGAATGCAGGATTTGCTACACATGCTCCTTCGATGTACGAAGCTCCTAGTTCTGCTACTATGTCGCCAAGCCAGCAGGAATGGATTCGACCTCCAGGTCTAAACGCACATGAATCGTATAAAATATTGCCAGTTATTTTGTAAGTATGCAAATCAATTTGACTGTTTATTCTAAAAATGCAGGTGTAATTGAAAATATAAAATATATGTATAATTACAAATTAAGTTTATATATCTTTTTGTTTCGAATGTTGTATTTTTTGTTTCTAATTAATTTTTATTTTTTAGTTCCAATGCTGTGACATTATTTTGGACTTTGAAGGTACCATACCTTTCAGAAGCTTCTAAAACAGTGAAATTTTGAAATCCGCATTGAGCCAGTCGATGAGCTGCAGAAAGTCCAGCCATACCAGCACCAACAATGACTACTCTCGGTTCATGAATACCCGGCTCCAGCGTGCACGGATTTACCACGCACTCCGATGGCCCTGGCGGCTCGCATGGCTTCTTCTTTATGCACCCTTCCTTGTCTGACGAATAGCATCTAAAATTCAGGTCCGAATGCAACAAACTTTTATTTACCTGTTTATTTATGTATCTGGCGTTCAATTATTTATCATTTTATTTGTATCAATTTTTTTTTATTTTATCAAAGATGAGTTTTTGAAATTGAAATGAAACACCTTGCAGCTTGTTTGAAGATGAAACTTTTAAAAAAGCCTGGCGACGTGAAGCGTAACTTTTTGTCGACAAAATACAGGGGTTTCCACCTGAAAGGCAGTTTGACATTTGATGAGATAAAGGTTTCTCGAAGTCGTCGCGTAGTTTTTCCATTAAGAAAGCGTTCGTTTAACTTTTACCTCGAGCAGCGATGCAAGTTGAGAACCGGAAATCGTACATTCGTGACGAGCATTTTCTATTTGTGAGACACCGGAGAATTTGACATTTAGAAATTGTTCGCAAATAATACTGGTTTGGTTAAGAGACGTTCCTTCCGCCACTCACTTCACAACGAACAAACTTTTGAATGAAGGATTCAATTTTCGATTCCACCTCTTTGTTAATATAAACAACTTACTTATAACAAATGATAACTCAGTTGATTTTTAAAAAAGAAACCTTTTATTTATTTACACAACTACAACAACATTGAAAAACTACAAAATCGTTCAATTTTATAATATGATGATTAATAGTAATAGAAACAACAACAAAAAATGATGATTTCGTTCATTTGAGTAGTTTCTCATTTCGGTTTTTGAATTCCAGATCTTTGAGTCGCGCAGCTATCTGGCCGTCGTTCTCCTTTGCCTCCAGCGTAATTTCGCTGATCAACGGCGTTTTTGGTGACTTTTCGTTCATGATTTCCGATGTCAATGTGGTGATCTCGGTCCAAGCGAAGATGTTGTCGTCCTCGTTGTTGTGTCTGCTGCAGATTGCAAATCGGACGATCAGCTTGCCGTGGTAAGTTGCTCGCACAACATACACCTTCTTTCTTGCTGTTAGTCTGTCAACGAGTTTCTGAGTAAGGGAATCTTCACCCTAAAAAATAAACATGAAAAAAAAAATTAAAAATCGAAATTCGTGTAACATTAATAAACCATTCTAATTGTTAAATTCGGTAATATTTTCTGTTATATTTTTATAATATCACAAATAACAAAAAATAACTAATATGTTTTGTCATTGACTGAATTATTTGTTATAGAAATTTTAATTCAATTTTCCAATGAAGTTTACCTTTATTCTGAAACAAACGAGTCCCATGCTAGGTTCCGGACAAATTTCAAATCTTTCATCCTTGCGAACGAGGTCAGCAAAATGTTCTGCTACTTTAACCTGTTTCCTGATGTGTTCTCGGAGTCCCTCAGCTCCGTACAAGCGCATCACGAACCACAATTTCAATGACCGGAATCGACGTCCCAGCGATATTTGCCAGTGCTGTGAAAAAAATAAAATAGAACAATTTATAAAAGACTAATTTTAATCAAATGATTTTTGCTTTTGTTGGAACTTTTAATTACCCGGTAATCTGGAACGGTACTTTTGTTATTATGGTCAAGGTAGATTCGGTCAACGCTGAAAGCGTCGACTAAGTTTCTCGCATCTTGAACCCTGTAAAATATTATAAATCAGTATAACTGAACTATCATTTTTTTTTTCTAAAGATTTGTTTATAATTTACCAAAGAGCAGAGCATTCGAAATTTGTAAGAAGCCATTTGTGAGGATTGAAATTAAAGGAATCTGCATATTCTACTCCGGACATCAAGTGTCTATATTCTGGACAGACAAAGGCAGCACCTAAAAACGAACAAAATAAAAAGAATTGAATTAAACTGTTTCGCTAGACTAACGATGCATTTGTTTTTCAGCCTACTAACCAGCGTAAGCAGCGTCGATGTGCAGCCACACATGATATTTGCGACAAATTGGACCGATCTCGTCCAAGTTGTCGAAGGCACAAGTTCCTGTTGTTCCCAAAGTGGCTACGAGGTAACAAGGGATCAGGCCGTCTTGGACATCTTTTTCAATCGCTTTTAACACTGTTTCTCCTCTGAGGCAACATTTCTCATCGGCTGGAAGGAGGCGCATCTGCATGGCTCCTAGAATTCCTGTTTTTTCCACGCAGGAATTAGATTGATCTGCAAAAAAGGTAATATACATATTTAATATTGAATAAACATCATAGACGAATCCACTCATTCGTGAAATTAATTGATACTTCATTGCGGTAAACAAATTGAACTATCATTGACAAAAAAAAAGACTTAATCAAAACTGTGGAAAAACTATTTAATTATTAAAAAGAATGTTTTAATTTAAACCGTATTAAATAATGATATGTATGAAACTCTGAATCAATTTGTATTTTTAATTAAATCATTTTGGTGCAGCGTATTGAACAACATAGAGAAATTTTCAATTATGTTGTTACTTCGTAAAATATTATAGTAAAAATGAACTAAAAGCAAACCTGAACTATAAGCGACCAATTTTGAAAGGATGGTCGCCTCGTCCCAATCCGGGTGCTGTTGCTTGACTCGGCGAACGGTGCGGTCCCTTGCAGCGAGCAACCCGACCAGAATGGTTTCACTTGCCGATCCCTGCGTAATCATATTTGACACACTTTTAATGTAAACATTTCTCCATTCAAGCCGCGTTCTGAAGTCAGTACTTTCAACACGGCTCGTTGGTCTAGGGGTATGATTCTCGCTTTGGGTGCGAGAGGTCCCGGGTTCAAATCCCGGACGAGCCCTCCTTTTGGTTTCCTCTCGCACCTCTTGGAAAAACAACCCCGATTTATTATTTTGGTTCATACCTGTAAAACGCCGCCCCCTGGGCCTTCGCTGCAGTTCAAAAATTGTTCTGGCAGGCCCAACATTTTCCCTAGCCAGTTCATTGTTACGACCTCTAGTTCGGTGCATGCAGGGGATGCGATCCAAGAGAACCCGATCACCCCCAAACCTGCGCTTAGAATCTCTCCCACAATCGCTGGGTAGGAGTTCGCGGTTGGATAATAGGCATGGAAATTAGGCGAGTTCCAATGGGTTACCTGAGCGTTGAACAGAAAATTATAAGTCAGGTTAAATAATATTTGAATATTTATTTATTCAAGTATTCAATTGATAATGAAAAATATAAATTATTATTATATATTCTGAATTTGTATAAATAATTGTTGGTATATATTTGAAATCGATAATGTTTATTGTTTATTGTTTCTAGATTTGAAATTTGGAAAATTATGACATTACCCCTGGCATGACAACTCGTTCGATATCCTTCATGACATCCTGCCATTTTTCGGGCTGTTCCGGGGCCTCATTAGGTAGCATTTGACTCATATAACCCGGTTCAACACTCGGCAGCACATCCCTCTCACGAATATTCTCATTGTACTCGGCAACGAAATCAATCATCGCCTTTCCAAACTCACGAAATTCCTGGTCGTTCATCTTCACTGAATAACTCTAAACCTAGAGAAACAACAAAAATCAACAACTATTCGTTTTCTTGACGTTGTCCTGTTTATTTCAAAATGTTATCGTCGGCGGAGCGTTTCCGAATTTCGCGAACCACTGACGGCCAATGAATTGACACTACTAAGGTATTTTGTCTTCGGACGAACTTTTTAAGTAGTCGCGGACTTTCACTGGACTTTCTCGGTGCGCTAAACAAATACCAAAATTTTGTCAGGTGTTGATACAATAATCAGGTGGGAACAAAAAAAGGTCAAGTGATTTTTTTCCCCGACGAAACAAGTTTTTTTCCGCTCTGCCACCGACTTTTTATTGTAAAAACATAACTGTTAAATTGTCACAGCCGTTGATTTGTCACAACTTTTTTTTTTCCATTTTGTTATAACATTTAATTTTATAGATTGAAAACTGACCTGATGGAATGCAACGGAATGTAAATTAAATCGACTTATAAGTGTGGTTTAACGACGCCTAATTTTGTTCGCGGTCTCTTCGAAATGAGAGGTGTACTAGGGAGCACTTGGACTTTATAGGCTTTATATATCTAATCGAGCGAGTGTTACGTTTTTGACTAATGTGTCTACAGTAATAGGCCGTCGATAATCATGCTACGCTTTTGTTCGTTCCACCGCGAGAGTCCTTGATAAGAGATCGCTGCGCAATTTTTTTTCGGCCCGTCCATTATTTTTTATATCGCGTAATTTATGATAATCAATGTCGATTCGTAATAGCAAACATCATTTCCGCAAAAGTGTTGCTTTAATAAGAGCGTCGCTCGATGTTAGTGATTAACGCGCGAATTAACTTATAATTGGATTATCTAAATGAATATAAAAGCGAAGTCAAATGATACATTGTAGAGTTTTCCTCGATAAGCCATACGCAAGAGGTGGAAAGATTTATAGAAATGGGAAAAATACTTTGTCATTAATTGACGTGTTTTTGTTTGAAAGTGGAGATTTTTTTTTCTCTATTTCTTTTTCGTTAATTAACTTTTATTTTTGTTTGGCGTTAAAAGAAAAACGTTCACGAAAATGTTACATTGGGACTCAGAAATATCGGTGGATAAACTCTCATCAGAACGAAACTGTCATTTCAGAACCATAAAACTGCAAAAATTACGATTTGGAATAGCGATCTACAAATTTAGAATTATATTCGGCTTACCCTCAGTACTTCCGACCGTTTGCTTATCATAAAAAAGTTTGCGGAAATGGTGCACATTTCCAATGTCAAAGTTCAAATTAAGTTTTTCCAGTTCCAAGTGATAAAAAATTGTAATTTCATATGAAGTTGAACATGGTAATTGTTTGATCAAGGGAACAATTTGATTCGACTTTTTTTTCCATCAGTCCACAAATATTTTTATTTTAATTCTTTTATTTAAATTTAATCGAAGTTGATTTTTCGTTGTCTCAGGGATTTAATTCGATCGAAAACGGTGACCATTGAAAGTTCATTGTCACGGTTTTTCAAGGTCCCCATGGGCATAATAAAAATGTCCATATTACGTGTTCGATAAGAAACCTCTCGTAACGGTCGGAACCGTTTGTTACAGACAAAAAAAAAGAGTAAAATTTTTTTGCTCGGTTTAAATTAATCATCGTTATAATTACATCACATAAATTAGCAAGCTGTGGTAACAGTCTAGTCTGTTATAAATTAATCACTGACGCACCGATCGATGCTGATAACAATGGAAATAAAAAAGCGATAAAAAAATATGCAAAAGAAAAATAACTGCATATTTTTTGTATCTCTGTTCAGATATAATTTTTGAAATTCAATACCAAACTTGATATCAGATTTTCCATCTTTCTCATATGTTTCTGAAAATGGACAATCTTAATGTTATCAATCAACGTTTCAAAAGTTCTTTGAACAGGAGTTAATTATAACCGCGGCTCACAAAAAGTTGTTAACTACGGTCAAATATGATTTTATTAAGTTATAATTGGATGTTACGGATTGTGCGCCGCCAGGTAAACACCGAGCAGCTGCGGCTGCTGACGTCGCGCTTTCAAACGCCTTTTCTCATTACTCAATCGCATTCTGACTGTCGATTTTGTTGCTTTCAAATAACGGCTCGTTGGTCTAGGGGTATGATTCTCGCTTTGGGTGCGAGAGGTCCCGGGTTCAAATCCCGGACGAGCCCGATTATTTTGCACACGCTAAAAAAATGAGAACCCACAAACTTTTTCTTAATTTTTTTTTTCCCAAAACGTTTCTTTTATCTATAACAACAATTTCTTCTAAACTTATTTGTTATCAAAATTCATTACGTTATCGTAAGAATGATATAATGATTTTCTTTAATTAACTTCAATCACAGTGTCTAATGAGTTTTTTAATGAATTAAAGTCCGATAAGATGCGAAAGAAGTTAGATAATTCAAATCAAGATTTGAATTGACAGTCGTTTCGCGCCTTCAGTTTGATTTGTCGCGCCAAACGCTGCTGATAGGTGGCGCTCAAAAGGGAAATTTCGGGTTTCTCGCAAGTGAACCGAGGGATTATTAATATGTATTGATGGGAATGACAGCGAAAATTAAGATCATACTTCACAGGATCATTTCTGTAGTATATCTTCGCAATCTCTCTACTCACAGTAGGAGTCAAAGCACCCACGTTGATGAGACGTGACCCTCCTTTCTGAGCGTGAGGAGGACCCAAGTAGCTTCTTGTAAGCGACTTGGGTCATCGATGATCGTTCGCCTTTTGCTCTCAGAGCAGAAGGTTATGGAAGGATGGGTTTTCTGAGTGGTCTTTTTTATAATTATTCAAAAATAAAATATCTCCTAGCCTAACCTAAAAATTGCTGGTTCACAGTTAACTTGATTTTTAAATTTATATAATTCTTACACGTGCAATAATGTTTGACACTTGTAAAATATTCTCTCCTAACCTAGAAATATTAGTTTCACTAAAGTACGTACATGACACGCGTTGAGAAAAGTAGTCTTAAACGAACATTTCATTTCAATACAAAAAGAGCTCTTTTTGACTATATTTAGTTAACTTACTTTTATTCTACTAGTGTATTAAAAACGCGACGGAAGATTATGGAAGGATGAGTTTTTTGAGTGGTTTTTTTTATAATAATTCAAAAATAAAATATCTCCAAACCTAACCTAAAAATAACTATTTCAGAGTTAACTATTTTAATTCCAGTAGTGCAATATGCAAATAAATGTTTGACACTTTTTTCGAAGACGATGAAAAATCCATCTACTCCGGATATTCATTGATATATTTCATGTTGTTTTGTCAGACGCGTTAAAAACATATAGGTGGATGAAGAAATACGAAAAAATAATTTATTGTACAATAAAATAATATTGAAAAATTTTATGCTGTTGTCTTCTGTCGTTGTTTCAGTCAGAAAAACCCGTCAGCTAAGTGGTTTCTGAGACATAAAAACGTAATGTTGAAATGAAACCAAAATTATTGTAACAAAAAATGTTTTGAATTAGCAATTTTTTATAGCTGAATTAACGAAAATCGTACCCAAAATTATACGGAGACATTTGCATAATGCTTTTTCAGAAACTAGATTGACCAGATGTTAAATTTTTGAGTCTTTTTTTTTCAAAACTGCATTAAACTTTGACATTTATTAGCCGAAAAAATAATCAACATTTTTCATCCTAAAAAATGCTGATTCAGCTCTGAATAATAAAATTTACACTTTTGAACATGCTTTTATCACGTGCAATCGATTGTCATGTTAAATTTTTTTCTCCTTGTCTGATTGACCGTGTTTATTAATCGTTTTTCATTTTTTTTTCAGGTAATTATGCTATGCTGTCTACCTGTGGCTCAAATAGGCCATAACAACGTTGCTGTTGTAGGGGGCGTAGCTCAGATGGTAGAGCGCTCGCTTAGCATGCGAGAGGTACCGGGATCGATGCCCGGCGCCTCCAAATTTTGTTTTTGAATCCGAAAAATCTACATTTCATGTACGTAAAGCACAACTTTAGACATCAACTTTGTTTATGAGCGTGGATGAACGTCCTTCGTTCTAGAAATTATTTTTTATCTAGTTGGAACTCATATAGAAGCTAAAAATTCTGAAGATTTATTTGTCAGAATCACAGTAGTTCTATACAGTAGTTTGGTTTGAATTTTGAAAGTCGTAGAAATGAAATTGAATTATTAGAATATAACTATAAGAAATGAGAGAATTATTTGATAAACTTGAAAGGTAGCTTTCTTTTTGAAAAAAATTTGAAATTTCGATGAATATGAAAAATATCGAAAATATGAAAAATTCTCAGTTATTTACTTAAAGTTTGTAATGAAAAATGAATGACTGAAAATATTTCATTTATGAATTGATGTTTTACATTGATCAGGGATACATTTTTTGAAATTCAATATCTCGACACGTAAATTACAAGATGTCCTTAAATGTCGACATTGCATTAAGAAACTTCAAATATACACGGAAGAGAAATAGTGGGCGCAACTAGGAAAAGTCTCATTGATTCACTTTGTTCATTTAATATGTAGCAGAACGTTGCACGATGACACTTTAAAGTTAAATTCCACCGAGTGTCATAAAATCATTTTATGATATTTAAACATACTCTGATGAATGAACATATTTTATAAGCGAAAAATAATATAAAAGATGTCTGAAAGTTCTATCAGACGATTATTTGCCAATTTCAATTAATTAGTTTCGACAAAAATGAGCCATCCAATTTTTAAACACTTATAATTAAAAGTTATGTATTAAATGCAAATGTGATACTGTTTCGTATACTATTAGAATCATTTTAATAAGTTTCAGTCGTTACGTATGTGTAAATATAAGGAACAAACAAGAAGCTCAGTCAGTTAACATATGAATGTTTAAATGATTACTACAAGTTTTTGCTGCTATATTCACAAATTGACGTGGTATTACTACAATTACGTCAATGCCTGATTGACAAGTGTCATAACTAAAATCTATGCATTAACCACTTTCCGCTTGAACGTTTTTTCATTACAACAATCAAGTTAAAATTGCAAGATAAAAACTTTGGAACATGAATGAATAATAGAACGGCGAACATCCAATCACATAACTGTTATAATGTTTAAATACTATATTTATTCATTTTCCTAATGGAAACGTCGGTCGATACTTTTTAAAACCGTAACTTATGCCGGCACGACTGTCTTGTTGTCATCGTGTAATGACTATTATGCACACAATTATTTCTCTGTATTTTGTACGCTAAGAAATTAGGAGCAATGCTCCGAAATCTGTTTGTTGAGCTGATCAATAACTCACACAAACGCAGCCACGGCTTGAATGTGCGCTTTGATGACCGAGAACCAACCGGCGCCGTGGCTTAGTTGGTTAAAGCGCCTGTCTAGTAAACAGGAGATCGAGGGTTCGAATCCCTCCGGGGCCTGATCCACTGGGTACCAGGGGATTATTATTTTTTTATTTTTATAAACAAATTCTCTGATAACAAATTTTCGTTTAAATTTTAAATTTAAGTACAAAAATGACGATGGATCCTGTCCGAAAGATAAGTCTTTTTCTTTTTAGTTAAAAAGAAAAGGTAGTAAGCAAATTTGTTTTAAAATTGTTATATTATTATTATTATTATTTTTTTTTTCGTTAAATGAAACACGGGTGGGTTAAAATATCAAAAACAGTTTGCGTCTGGTTGTCATCACGAAGGTGAAAACAAAGCAAGAAATTGTGTGAGAAAAAAAGGTGAAAAGGAAAAAAGAAACGTGGGTACGAAGAATATGTGGCTGGTGCGGAGTCAGCAGCACAAGTAGTCGGTAATTCACAGGAATGGGACACGAGATGGGATATTCGCGGTCGCAGGGAGAAAATTGGAATTGTCGTGACGCGGCGTTACTTTTATTACCATTTGTTACGAGACTGCTTCGCAATTGAAAGCCCTAGCGAGATTGGGCATTTTTGCTTCTGGTAATTTAATGCCGTTCGAGAGAACTCCGCTGCAAAAGGAAGAAAAACGGTTGATTAGATTACGCTCATGTATATAGAGAACTTGCAGCATATCGGAATGTTGACTCAGTTGGCAAATCGTTATACAAATCTCATTCTTTAACTTTGATAAAAAAAACCATAAGAGACTGACGGATCCAGTATGTTTATTAGATCGGTATAATTTTCATTAAGTTCAATTTTTAGATTTGTAACAATTATTTCCATTATCCATGTTTCCATTTAGATAGAAAAATTCTGGCATTTAATCAAAATTGTGTAACTTCGATTCAAAAAACCCAAAAAAAATTTTTCATATTCTTTTTGAATCCATAAAAAACTGAATAATAAATAACTAGGATAATGAAAAAATGTTCTGATTTTATTAATGGTTATGAAATTCTTTTGTTTTTTACGTTATTTAGATTAGAAAATTGTCGATATAAATGAACGTTATTAATTTTATTTATTGAAATGAACAAGATATTACGTTCTAAATATATTTAAGTCGATATATAAAAGATAAACAATTCTTAACAAGTATTACAACACATTTTGAAACAATTCGTAAGATACTAGTTTTTTCCAAAGAACTCTCTAATTTACAATCTTTCTTTCGTCTACTGTAAAAAAGTTAATGAAGTTGTAAAACTTCCAAATCTGTAAATTAGATAAAAACTATGTTTTAATTATTTTATCGGCCCGACTAATGTCAGGCCTGTAAAAAAATTGTCTACAGACTCATCATGTGTCCCCCTCCACGGAAATCTTTAGTAAAAGGCGAAAGATTTATACGTTTATTGAAGGGAGACCAGAGTGATGATTGCCCAGCATTTTCGCCGTCTTATACAATTCAGTCCCCTAAATACTTGCGAGAATTGAACAAAATTCACCCAACAGAGCCCCCTAGCGTATTTTTTAGGAGTGAAATCGTTCTACTTCAGAGTTGGTAAAGTAGTGTACGTTATTGTTGTTTTTGTCATTTTAATTCCTATACTCGGGGCAATTTCGTATGATTTTTTAAAATGAAAAACGAAAAAAAAAAATTGTAATTTAAAAAATGACATCACCAAGGAAAATAAATTCTCGTCCTTGTCGAACTGAAATTTGTTTCAGTCTGGATTTCTTATATAGTGTTGTTATAATCTTCGTAAAACCGAGGTGTCCCAAGGCGATACTTTCGCCTGTCTCGAAGGATGAACGATAGCTTCTTCGTTTCCACCGAATTACTTTCTAAGTGCAACATTTTTCCTCAATGATCTGAAATTATATCGTTATTTGTTTTTCTTTCTCGCGTATATAATACATCAGCGCGACACTTATGAGATTTTCATTCTCTACCCCGAACAGTCGATACAATTTCGCATCTCTTTGTTTTTTACTTCCAATTTGAAATCATTTACTTCCAACTAATATCGCATCACAAAAGTGGCAAAAAAAAGTAAGAAAAATGATGCAAATTCACCAAACCTGTCTGACTGGGATAAAAATTTGCAATGAAACATCTTTTATCGGAAAAATTTTGCCATAAATATAAAACAACAAAAATGGACAGGAAAAAGGGATGCAACATTTTTAACAAAATTTGAATAATATTTTACGGGGGAAAAAAAATGTTGCGTTAACATTAGTACGGGGTAAAAAAGCGGTACGAGGTGTAGGTCCATTTGGCCCCTGCGGATAAAAAGAGACGACGGAATTCGTACCCTCATTGATCCTCCCGCTTCTCCTGGTTCGGCTCCTCCGCTTCCATCGCGAAGAAATTCACTTTCGAGGAGCAAAAAAAAGCGGCCCGTGAAAAATCAATGGGCGCACCCCATTGGCGGCTCGTTGGCTCGACTGTGGCCTGCCATTGGCGCGCTCTCATTGGAGGGCGTGGCTTAAAGATGAGCTCTCCCTGTGTCATCGCTTATATTGATCTTACTCTCACTTGCTCGAACCTTCATACGCACCGACGCCCGGCAATACAAAAACGTTAACCCATACATGCGAGTCCGAACTAGCAAATGCACCACACGTGCAAGATATGGACGTTCCTCGTATTCTTGGTCAACATTCCCGTTGTTTATTGTTATTAAAACCGTCTCCTGTTAGAACTGCTCGACCTAATACGTATGGTTTTCAATTTACTGGGTGCGAATTTCGCTTATGTATACATATCCCACCAAGAAAGAGTTCTTCGGGGTGTATGAAAGATGGTTCTGTCTCTATTCAAACTGTAAACTTAAGATGGGACATACAACTCAACAAAATAGTCAACATTTTTGGTTATTTGTAATTATAAATTTATACCAATACGAGCGCATCTATAGCCAATAATTTTTTTTGCATTTAACTACTTTTAAGCTGGCATAGATTAATTTAAAAATTTGGTAATAAAATGATATATATAGATATATACGAAACGTGCATTTTTACAACAGTTTGAAATCAAATATCTTGAATTTGAATTCATGAAACATTATAATATTTTGCCTTTGTTTATGACCATCACATGGTTATAATTTTAAACAAATTTTGACTTTCCAGAAATAAACAATTTTAACCTGCAAATTTGCATGTAATAATCTTGACGGTTGTATGGAGTAATTTCTTAGACAAACATTGACGATATATTATACAGAACTAGTCATAAAAATTGAAATTGTTATAATTAATTATGATTTGAAATATGCCATTTTTATTGTACTGTATATATGCCTAATATCTTTAAACCAAACTCTCAATCGTCATAACTTTTTTTTTCAACGTGAAAAAATTGTTTATCTGTTGGTTGGTTTTTATTTCATTGATTGATTTCTGAACATAATTCTGATTATTGAAATATGAAATTGTGTTTCACAAAATTCGTCGTTTTATTTGGTTTCACTCACATGTTTTTGTTTCGTATCATTTTTTGAAGAAATTTGGAATTCAAAGTTTTTCGTTAAATTGAAATTTTGCGAAAATTAAACATTTGTAAGAAACGAGACACATTTTTGAATTTAATATTTGATCCAGTTTGGAATCGAATGTTCTAACATGGAAGATCTTTTGCAAAAACTGAACTACGATCGGTACGCGATAAATACATTTTACAGCAGCAAGCAAAAATAGTTGAATAAAGCTTCACGCCCCTTGTTCGCTCACTTCACAATTTAAATGCAGCGCGCCGCCTATTTCAGCCTGGACTCGTGTTTCTGCTCCATATTTAGAAGATATAGTTGCAGGAAAAAAGAGGGTGTAAGTCACCCGTGGCTGTTTTTGATGGATTAATTCGCGACCCGAATGGAAGGCCAAAGACTGCCCGGCCAACCGTTTGTTTTTTTTATTTTCTTCTTTTTTTTTCGCTCTGTGTCGTCAAAGGCATAAAAAATGTGCGTACGAAAAAAAAAAACCTTTTTTACTTCCATTCTCTTTTTACACTTTTTCAAAAAAACAACAAACAAACAAATGAAACAAAACAAAAACCGAATGTAATTTGAAAACGCAAAATTTGTATTCAAGAAGCGACCAAGATTTCTTATTCTTTTTATTTCTTAATTCTTTTTATTCGCCGAGCAATTTCTGGATGGATGAAACAAAAAAGTGTAAAACGTATGAAAGCCCATTAAGTATGAATGAATCATATGTTGCTACAAGTCATAAGAGCATATTCCGCTTGTTACACGAGTTTCATTGAGCGTATCAATTTTGATTAATCTCACCCCTTCCAATTCTTGGACCGAGTTTGTACGCACGGTCCACACAGTGAGAGAGCAAGACGCGTCTCTCTCTGCGGGATAAGATTTATTTATTGGCAGGGGCTTCTCGAGGGTTCGGTCAATAAAAAAGGGTCGTCCGTCCAACGAGGACCGTGTTTACGTTGATTAATTGTTAGATCCTCTATGTGCTCAGAGTCATGTCTCTGTTCGCTTTCATTCGTTTTGCACTGTCT
>JAAMPD010000520.1:0-2500 GCA_025266255.1 Trissolcus basalis | reverse complement strand
CTTTTCACACATCATATAAAGTCAAGACATTTTCAAAAGTTTTCATTCCGTTTTTAAAAGGAATCTTCAACTTGAATTTTGTAAACAATATTTTTTACTATAAAAATATTAATTAAACAAAACAGTCAGGGTTGAAACACATTTTGTTATTTGCTTACTGGTAAAAAGTGTTTTCCGTTTTTGAAAATGAATACTTTTTGGTTAATTATAATTATAATATAATATGGCAAATTATAATAAAACTAACAAATCAAGCTACAGTATTTTTACACATCGTGTATAATAATATTTTTGATTAAATCGTCGCCCCAGAAGAAAAAGGGCCTATTTCAAAATTGGCCCATGTATTTTAAATGGGAAATTTTTGAAATAGGCCCTTTTTCTTCTGAGCCGACGAAATATAGTACCAAAAACATTAATTTCATTAACGTATCGATCCTTATATATATTAGTCAACAAAAAACTATTTTTCACACTGATGTAAAGTGGACTTTTGTTAATTTGCTAAAATCAACTCTCATTTTTTTATTAATATAATATTAAACAAATATAGAAATTTGAACAGGAACTTAGTATGATATTATAAATTATATTCACGGAGTTTCATTAATAATTTGTTAAACAATGATTATTATAACAAATTGTTAAAAAAATGAAGGGTTTATGCCTAGAGACATTCCATTTGTTTACAACTTAAGATTGAGATTATTAATCAAAAACTATTTTATAATTGATATAATATTTTTGTAATTTTTGTAATTATAAAATATAGAAAAAAAATGACTTTGTGTCTCTAGGCAAAATCCAAATCATATGCATGCGTAGACACACTTTTCACTTTTTTTGTTTACAATTTTACAATAATTCAAATCAAGATTTTCAAATTATAAAAAATACGATTATTCAGAGAAATGTCTAAATTTTATCATTGATGCATTGATGAACCTTAATGAATATGTTCTGTTGTTAAAAAAATTGTTAATCAAAAATTGTTTCTATAGGCATAAGTCTCTCCCCTATTACTTATTAAAAAATAGATGGCAATATAAAAAAATTATTTGTTAGAAGAGCTAGTGAAAAATATGGTATGAAAAATTTGAAAATTGGTTATTCATTGAAGTTAGGATTAAACAAAATGTTAATAACTTATAAGAATACCCAGTGGAAAGCTAAAGGAAGGTGTTTCTTTTCGTTTCCATTGGTTATACTCTCTTCCACTGTTCTGACTTAAATTCATTCCGAAGTAACCGAAAACTCCCCCTGTCTTTGCGGCACTCTTATGAAGAGAATATTTAACTTTCACGGCTCGAGGTTAAAAACACTGAACCCTTCCGAATGTGGTTTAAAAACTTCCTGAAGTACACGCGTTGGAATAATAGAGTGCCGGCCACTTGGGAAACTTTGTCAATTTCTTTTTTTATAGTCGTCTATGAGATTTTAAGGTGTAGCTTAACTTTTATTGAAATTCGAAAGAAATTTTTACATCTTTGCGTAAATTATTTTTTTTAACTCTTAAGAATGAATCTATTAGATTTCTAAATAACATTTCTCTTTTTATATACTCTGCATATTTTCTACAGAAATACAGTCTCGAAAGTTTAACAACAATGATAATTGAAAAAACTATATCATGAAAAATTTTATAAACAAGTTGAGAAATAATTCTTGATAATTACCTATACAAATTACTGATTTTTGAGAATTTTAGACTTACGATCAGAAATTTGTTTAAAAATCTAAAATATAAACCATTCATTATCGAATGGTAGGCCCCGGGGGGATTCGAACCCCCGATCTCCTGTTTACTAGACAGGCGCTTTAACCAACTAAGCCACGGCGCCGGTTGAAATTCGGGTCGAAATGTGCTCTCTTAAGACTAGGGTTCACAATAGGTGATTCTTCCTCATTTTTAAAATAAAAAAATCATCATTTTAGCATTAAAACGCTATTTTCATTTTCAATTAGTTATTGTCGTTCAAAATTTACAGATTGTAAGTTATTAGAAATGCTAGAGAACATTTTTAAAAATTGTACTGAATAATTAATGACAACTATCTCATTCAAATGAATTTTTATAAATAAAAATTCATTTATTACAATAGAAGGAAAAAGAAAAATATACAACAAATGAGAATATATTTTTTAAAAATATATAACAATAATATAAATTATAAATTACGAAGATGAATTTTGTAAATATGATATGATGATAAAAAGACACAAGTGTTCGAAAGAAAAGTTTTTATCAGGTCACATTTGAATGTGAAAGTAGATAGGGAAGTGAGAGGTAATCTTGTTGGAGTGGATATGCCTGCTGACGTTGCATGCTAAGTAAACACTTTTTCTCATTATTAAATCACATTTCGACAGTTAATTTAAAGTTAATACATATCGGCTCGTTGGTCTAGGGGTATGATTCTCGCTTTGGGTGCGAGAGGTCCCGGGTTCAAATCCCGGACGAGCCCAGCCTTTTTTTTTTTTTTTTTTTTGATTATATGAC
>JAAMPD010000519.1:137490-150865 GCA_025266255.1 Trissolcus basalis | reverse complement strand
AAGTTTGTACGTATAATATCACAAATTAGCAACAAAATATTGCAATCACTAATTTTTTTAAAACACTTTCTAGGAACAAATTTGCACAGTTTTGGTTGGAAATGTGCGTTCTGTGCGAACCGTTAACATCGATTGTCAACATTCAATAGGGGTTCCTGCAGAGTCGCGTGCCCTGCATCCCCACTAAAGTCGCTTTGGACAGCTGCAGATTGTCCCCTAATCGAAATCGAAACGGGTGTACGCAAACGACCACTTTATTTTACGGAATTGCTTTTTATTTCAAGAGATAATTTATTGATAAAAATATTTCATTTCCTGAGAATGAAAAAATTTTGAAAACCAAACATACAAAACGTCTTAAAATTAATCAAATTTATAATGTTGTTCAAACTTGTAACATATTATATTAAATTTAAATCAGTCCATATGTTCTGGTTAGATTTGCCAGGTGGCCACAATTGTTCTAGTCCGGATTTATTTTTTCAGTCTTATTGTAATTCTAAATAGTAAAATGAATTTTATTTATGGTATGCAAATATTTCTGACGATATTTAGTTTGATATTTTGTATGGGATCGCCCATTTATGTTTCAATGTTCGGACAAAATTTATTTATAGGGTGACGAACATTCACACTTGCAAATGAGTGGTAAATAAACGCAAGCTTGTTGGAGGCGGACGTACATCTGTTAACGTATGCATTTGACGTCTGTTATAAAATCCAGGTTGTTTGGATATAATTATTTTACTCATGAAAGATTTTTGTAACAGTTTTTTTAGGATGAACAGACACTGTTTCGACCCGTGGAAAATGTGATTTGTAAAATTGTAATTGTAATAAAAAGAAAATTATATGTAGAGTACAATTTTGATGTATTATTAATTTCTCAAAGATGATTATCAAAATAGAATTAGGAACGTTTGAAATATTTTGCAATACCACTTGAATTAATAAGCTGATTAAAATTAGTGAATGCAAATTGTGTATATTGATTGTTATCAATAAGATTACGTGAATTACAATAATTACGTACGATTTTATAATTTTTGAATTAAAAAAATTCTGTTGAAACAATTTTTAGATAGAATTATCGACATTTAAGATATTTTGCAATACCACTTTGATTGTTAAACTGGTTCGAATTCCATATAGAAATTATAAATTATGTATACTGATTGTTATTATAAGTTCAGACGATTTACAACGGTATAATAGAATTTTGGTCAAATATGTAAAGCGTAAAATTATAATGTAACATATAATTGGATTATGTGTAAACTTTGATCGTAACATAACATGTCGAAGTTCATAATCAACAGTTCATTACAAAATGTGATAATTGAGAGAATTTCCAATATTGCAAAGGTGTGCACGAATAAATTACTCATGCAAATTAAGAGAAAAACTTAATCTGTTCCACTTTACAATTTTGCTTCAAGAAAAATGAACGTGCAAAATGAGTGTCTAAAACGTGAACGTAAAAGATGTGATTGAATTTTGAATTTGAAAACAGCAGTTGAGAAATAAATACAGACTTTGAGATATCGATATCCTTTATAGACACAATCATGATAACTCACGACGCGATTCATATTTACAGACCGATGATAACATCTATCAACTTAATTCCTAGAACTTTAATTTATTAACAGTATCAAACAGTATACAAAGTGGAAGTAAGACTTAATTAATAGTAATAACACATGGTTTGCTCTTAAACGCATCTTAATCAAGTTGCATCACCCATCCATTTGTTTTGAAACAAAACGTGTATCTTCATTTGCGACACCATTTGAAACGTAACGTAACAGAAAATCACTTCTTATGAAAACGTATTGCTGACTCGACTTAAAACTCAGTTATTATCTGTTAAACGGTAATGTTGATCGCTAGCTGAAAGTTACAACTTGACACATTTTTTGTCCGCATCCTTGAGTAGAAGACAATCGGGAAAGCTGACTGGAAATCCGGGTAATAAAACAATTCCGTTCAAATGGGTTTACCCTCTGTTCCGGCGTTCACGAGAGTAATCGAGTTCAATTCCTGAGTGTGTCTTCGGAACGTCGAATTGAAACTCGTTTCATTATATACACTTGCGCCTCGCTTTTTCGACATCCGACTTTCCGTGTCCTCCTTTTGCACCGACGTAGACTTCCAGTAGCAAAGATACTCGTTGAATCTGCATCATGAAAAATACCCTTACATTTCGTCAACATGATAAACTGGTTTGGATTCTAATCACTCAGTTGCTTCAATGTTTCAAGTTTAATAAAAGCCGACGATTGATACTCGAGAGTGAGGGATGTAAACGAGTTTGCGATGTTACCTTTTGCGGAATGTCCCACTGATAAAGTACAGTGCTATTGGGTTGACGCAGCTATTGATAAAGCATAGGCAAAATCCAATAATGCGAAAAGCGTGCCAAAAGTCGTTATACTCATTTTCGGCTTGCGGATAAAAGTGGAACCATAGCATGAACGTTTGGTACGGCGAAAAACATACAAAAAAGATCACCACAAATGAGATTACCATCTTTCCAACCTGTTGAGGACAAACTTCATTAAACATACGCTAAAAAAGTCATTACACTTCGTTATTTTACTCTCAACATTTTTTGATGGCAAAAAAAAAACGTTATATCGTGAGAATTGTTGTTCTGCTAAACATGCAAATCCGAAAAGAAAAAATTCATCCTCGCTGTTTGCATTCCAAGAATAATTATACCATGAAAAATACTTTTTGTATTAAAAAAACGCCGAGAAATTATATTTCATTCTGCATATTGTTTTACTTGCTCAAAATGTAACTTTGAAAAATGTAGAGGTATAGGGTAATGTGAATAATTTAAAAAATATTAAATCTAAAACAAATATGTACACAGGAATTGCAGTTTGTACTGAAATAATGTATTTGTAATTTTTGTTCGTTATGAAACACTGGTATTTTTACGAGAACAAACTTTAATTCCGGCCAGTTGATCCGATGCCACGGGGGAAATAAAATTTTACGTACAATTTCGCCATGGTAGATGAGTATGAGAACGAACATATAGTTAGGAGAATCATGTACTTAGCAGAGCGAGATAAACGTAATAGATAAACGTTTTTCTCTAAACACTATCAAATATTTGCCGTGTCATCAACTTTTATGTATGTACTATCAAGGAAAAATAAAAGCCGGTATCGATATAGTTGATAATAGAACAAAAAAAAAGTATCTCAGGATTCTCTTTTTAAAACTTGGCGAGCAGATTGTTCTAGAATATCGATATTTGAACGAAAATTTGTGAAAAACTGAATTTGTCATGCTGAGATTAAGGTGTACAAAATTGCAAACCTTTTTACGAGCTCGTATCTGCTCGCGATAATGAGGCGCTCCGTGAACTTGTCCTGGCATATTTTTCGTAGCGATCTTCAAATGGCGTGCCATTCCCACGTAAAATCCTGCGATAATGCAGAACGGTATCGCGTAGTAAATTAAAAACTTGAAAATCACCATTCCCTTTTTGTAAGATTTGCCTTTACGTTGCAACGAAAAAAAATAATTCAATTTGAACTTTCCATTTTGCGAGGGTTCAGTTCTTTTTACATTCTTCGAACATTTTCATTTCAATGAAATTCCGTGTCGCGCCAAAAGAAACGGCTCAGTTGTTTTTTTATCGTTTGGAATTCCTTCTTTTTTTTTTTTTTTTTTTTTTTTACTTTGCATCAATCATGGGCGCGACGACAAATTTTCATTGAATCTTGATTGCTTTTATTATGGTTGTTTTTGTCACCTACCGAATTCCTCAGGATACGGGCTGCAGATATGAATGGTATGATTCGTTTTAGCCGAAATGACTTGTTCGGAAACATGAGAAAAGATAAGTACAGGCATCGCCAGAATGCACGCGAGTATCCAAATTAAGACGGCCATCAAAATCGTTAACGGCTTGGCACTGAGGCCAGCCACGTGACGACGAATGGGGTTCACAATAGCCAAATATCTGCAAATTCAGTGCGATTACATTTTCAACACATAAAACATCGTATAAAATTTCTAAAGACATTTGCATGCAAAATATGAAGGGCATGCATTTCATTCGTTCGTTTTGTTCGTCTCATCCTTTTTTTTTCTGCCAAGTTGTCATAACCGAGATAAATGTTTGAAATGCACGTATCGCAAATAAATTCATTCTACCGGACGAAAATTAACTTGTTGTAAATAAACATAACTTTTTGTTACTGAAATCGATCTTCCATTTGAAACGTCTATTACGTTCAATTTGCGCAGAAGAATATAGACATAGCGTGGACGTGCGAAGAAAAAGTCCCGTTTCAATTTCCAAGAATAAAACGTTACTAACGAGTGATAACATTTCATTTTAGTTATTTAACTAGCGTCCAAGTCGAGCTTATATATCCGTCGCCATCGATTTTTTGAAATATCAAAGTCTTACAAGATCAGATGGACAGCGCTTCCTCGGTTACGCAACGTCACCATTTATGATTTCATAAAAAAATGAAAAGTATCGTAAAATGTCGAAAATGTTTATCTCTAAATGCCTATCTACGAAATAACACTTGTGCTTAACGACGCGAGTGTCAATAAATGGATCCTCTTTCTTGTTCCAAAGCTTTCGGTTCTATATATGTCCGATCGAGCATCACTCGATGTTCAAACCAGTAATACTGTAAGAGTGTTCATTTTAATTTTCATTATAATCCTTTCGACACTTTACCACTTCAGCGCAAAACAACAGAAAGCAAATAATTTCGAAATATTGCGAGAAAGCATAATGGCGTTGTCTCGGAAGAGTAAATTGAGCCGAAGAAAAGGAGGTGATGAAAAATTGAGTGAGTAATTCATTCTGAACGCGTACTCGGAAATCAATTATAAAATTTCAATTGCATGCCCATTGTTTGGTAATTTTGTTTTATAGAAAAAAAACAAGATAAAAAAATGTGACAAAATGTTGAACTGGTTAGTTGAATGTTAAATGGAAAGAGACGTTTTCAATTTCGACTCAAATTAACTACGTCTATTCTAACATTAAATTTAATCGATACAACCTTTCCGCTGATAGAGCAGTGAGTGTAAAAACTGAGACTCCAATTGAAATATCCTTTGCATACTCCGACAGTTTACAAACAGCTAATCCCCAGTGCCAGGATTCAATTGTATAGATAATCGACGTAAATGGAACGCAGGTTAAAATGACCTGTTGTAATATTGATCGGTTAATCTTTGGGTCAGATAATTCAAACAGTCTTTATAATATTGTGTTTATATAGTTATATTTAGATTTAACCAATTGTTAAAATAAGTTATGAATCAAAATAACAAAACATGATTCTTTATGAAAGTTTGACATTTGTGAATAAAAAGTTCAAACTGCAAATGTTTGACAACAGTGGGAAGCAATATAAAAAATTTCTACAGTGATGTCGATTAAAAAATTGGAGAAGATATAAAAAAAAGTCAATCAAAATTTTTTCGAAACTAGTAAATGAGTAGAACGAGTGAATTGAAAATTGAGAAGTCTTTTTGTTTAATTTTTTGTCTCTTTTTCTTTTGTTGACTGTATTCGGCTAAATGCATCGGAGCTCCGCACGTAATAAAATGAGTGCTTTATGTCGTCGATTCTTCATGTCAGGTGTATAGGCGCAGAAAAAAAATCATTCTAACGATTATTCCGATTCTGCGATCGACGAGTTTAATTGGTTTCTAATTAGACCCGAGTATTATTTCGACTCTTTGTTACTGACTTTGCTTTGAAAAAAGCCGTTTTACAGAATGAAAATTGATTACAACGGTGATCAATTATGTCGAAATGAAATTTTTCTTCAACGCTTTTGCTTAGCTCCCGTTCATTAGCAGCGATATTTCGGTAATTTATTTGACTTTTCAATTTGTTAATCGTAAAGTCAAGTCCGCGGCCGTAAAAAATACATCGCAGTTTAAATGGCGCTTCGTTTAATAACGATTCACCAGTGTTTGACATTGTAGATTGCTTTTTCATGCTTTTACTATTCTTTTTTTTAACGACAGTTCGATAGACAAAGTTAATTACACGATAAGGAATTTGTTAATAAAGCGAATGACCAGTTTGATTGAAAAGTTTATTGCAGATTTATACAAAAGTGTTCTCAGGAGTGGGGAGAGGGAAGGAAGTAATTTTTCCTGTGAGTAGGCTTCTGAAAACTTTCAGAATTTCGTGTATCCTTTCATTTTATTCTCGCATTTCTCGCTTTGGACGCAGTTTTAATTTTCCATTTGTGAAATTGGGTAAATAGAAATGTAACAAAGTTCGGCCGTTGCTAAACTTCTACACTTTCAAGTTTTGAATATAAAACTTGTCCAAGTTTTGATTGCGGAAAGAATGAATTATCTTGAAATAAAATATTTTAACTTCTGATTCAATGTGAAAAATTTTTTTAATACCAAGGAAATAGTAATCGGAAAGGCGAGTCGATATGCAAAGTCAGACCGACGAACAAACTTGGATCTATTCAACTTACCAATAGGTCTCCGATTGCCAAAGATAGAACGTATGTATTTGGTATGTTTCTTAGATGGGGATACCGAATCAGGATGATAACCAAAACTCCGTTTCCTGCAACGCCAGTTATGAATATAAGTGAAAATATGATAGGCACAATGTACGTTTCAGGTCGTTGTGTGTACGGCGTGTATTCGTCGTAATCTTTGTCATAATCAGAAGTTGAATTCAGATTGGAAATCTGCAACAATATTGAGATGAATAGTTTCATATACAATTATTTATGTAATTATAAATGTATAACTGAAAAAAAAATAATCATCAGGATTTACAAGGATATTAACAAGTACCCAAATAAGAAAAGTGCATGAAATTTTATAATTCACAAATACTATAATAATTTCGAGAAGAGAATAAGAGCTGCGAGATCCGAGAAATAATTATCATAAGAATATCATTGAATAAAACTTTTTAGTGTATACTTTCATAAAACCTGATTCAATTATAACAAGTCTTCATGAAGTACCTATTCAGACTTCATTAAACTTGAATTTTAAGTTTCACAGTGTATTTATTAATCAGTCACGTGCATATTAAAAACATTAAAATTAAATACACATTCTTTTCAATGAATGCAACAATTTCATATAGCAATTAATATTGAAAAAATAATACCCTGAAATGGAATTTTTATAATTAAAAAGATGCACAAATCAGCTGCAACATTAAAAATTTTTTCGAAACGTCATTGGCTTAACGGAAAAAAATAATGTTGTTAACAGTAGAACTTTTATTATGTTTTGTACACACGCAGCTGCGCGATGGATATATAATAACATATATGCATATTATAAATTTGTTTTTGAGCTCAAGCACATTTCATTGGCTCCTAAGAGTTTGGCATGTTAGCTCTAGCAAGCTGACGAGTATGTAGCTTGTATAGTTAGAATAACAGACGTGTTTTATAATAATGCCGAGCTGTTCTGAAATTTAGGTGTCCATATAGGAACGATACGCAAAGTTCAGTCATTGTTAAAATATAGTGGTGGCTATAAAATCGTATCAGGTATAATTATTTGCGAAAGTTTGTAATTAGTTCTATGATTTTTTAGGGATAGACTCAAGTGAACTTTTAGACCTATGATGGAATGGTTGAAACGATCCAGATACACCAATACAAGTTGAGAAAATTAAATGATACAAAACTAAGGCTTAATTTCAAAAACAAGAATTCAATATTTAGTTGAAAGCCCAAATTTGCCACAATAAAAAGTGAATTTCTTTTTAAGAATTAATTTTAAATTCTGAATTAACGATATTTTAGACTAAGATATAGATTTTATCTGAACTGATCTTGATTTTTTAAATTCAATCAAGTCTTCGAATTTTAAAATTGACAGCAACATATTTTAATGCATTTTTTGACTCTGTTGATATTTTAGGTTGTAAATAACCTATGTGATTTCATATCAACTCCAAAATGTCAAAACAAAACATTGTGTTGATGACAAATTTAAAATTTGAAAGACTGAATATAAAAACAGGTCGAGTAATAAAGAACGATCTATCTTGTTCTGGAATATTGCGAATATAGAGTTGAAAATCAGTACAGGTATCTAAGAATAGATTCTTTAAGAATACAAAACATTTTTTTAATTCAATTTTTTAATCTAATTTCAAATTTTTATTTTTGAGTGTGAGAGATAATTAAACCACGTTTTGATACTGTTTTGATTTTTCTTTTGATTTTTTCGACTATTCTGTTTTAAAATTATAAATTTATTGCAATTCCAATGCAATAACCGAATGTAGCATGTATGGCTATCAAAGGATGATATTTGAAGTCTTAAACAATGAATACAAGCAAATAATACAAAAAATGATTGAGTTAAATGAAAATGACGATATATTTGAGTACGGTGACATGCAATACGTTATTCATCATTTTCTAAATAGAGTGTACATACGAGTTGTGAACAAGTCACATAATACCGTACAATTAGCAAAAAGCTGGGAAATGAATAGAGAAAACACATTGAAAAAGAGAAAAAAGCGCGGACAGATGCCACTTTTGTATGATTATTATTAATTAAGAGGTTTATACGAAACAATCATATGGCCGATGAATTATAATTAATGATTCCATTTCATATCCTATTATAATATTATCGTTCAATATGGTTGGATTACGTTTTCCATTAAAAATTGTTTTTGATTAGTTTCGTAACAATCATTTTTCATGGCGGGAATAAAAAGTGAAATCAAGTTTTGAAACTCAAAATAGACTTTTTAAGTGAAATAATGAAGAATTTTTCAAACATGATTTATGAAATGATAAGTTGACATACTTTTGATTTTGATATCGAATTAAAGAAGGTATTATAAATTATTGATTTTTCAAGACACTCTTCAGACTCATCGTTATACTTTGCAATTTCCATTCTGAGATTTTTGTACATTAATATACATTGATATATTAAGCCGACCAATTTTTGTTTTCGTTTTTGAAATACTGTGCATCTGGCTGTATTTATTCTGTTGACAAGATTATTCTCACACCATCACCTAGTTCCAATTGAAAATATAGCCCAAGTATAAATTTCGGTCACAATCAATATTTGCTGTTTCTGAAACGAATATTCATTGGTTCGAATATTTATTTGAGCCTGAGCAATTTGTTTCGTGTCTTCCACATTTCATCACATTTACAAAAAATGATAAATAAGATGTGGTGAACAATTTTTATGGCTAATAAAATTAGAATGAAAAGACAATTAGGAATTTTGCATGAATGCTGTTTATTACATAGCGATCTACATTCCGATTTTTTTTTTTTTTCATTTTGTCCATTCTTTTGAAAAAGTAAAATGCAAACTGGATTGCTAAAGCAATTTGTTTTATAAGACTAACTAGAAAAAAGAAAAAAAAAAACTAAACGACAGTGGATTTAGATATGAATATACTATGTATGTTTCGACTGGCGTCAGTATGTATACAGTATTTCCCAATATTGATAATCTATCTTTACAAAAGATTATACATTTTTTTTCGAAAATACTTGTATAATCTTCATCAGCTTTTCAACAGACATCTGACAGGGGACTTAGTTGCGCCGATTCTTGAAAAACTGATAAAATATTCATTCAGCGGAAGCACAGTTGAGCCAAAAATTTTACAACAGTTGTGCTGAATAAATATTTTGTTCAATTAGAAAACTTTCGCAATCAAACTTTATTCATATTTAGCATATTTTATGCATCGTAATATTTTCATAAAACAAAAACCCATAACTTGTCGTTAGCACACCGACTATTCGTGGAAAGACATCATTTCATCAAATATGTTCAGTTTGAGAGACAATAATTTGGCTTTTAAAATTATTCACAAACATCCTGTCAATTTTGTCTGTTATGTTATGGTCTTTGACGCTAATTAGGCGCATTCATTATTATAATCTGAGTTAAAAAGTAGGTTGCTTTATTATAAAATGAACAAAAGCATCAAGTTTGTAACAAAATACTAATAAATGCTATCTGATCGAAGCCTGTAAAGGATATTTCAATATGATGTAATAACATTCACTTAACTGTTCATATACCGAAAGTGTCCGTGAGTTTAAAACTTCACGTTTGTATTTGCGAGCGACCTATCTGGGGTAGCTGAATTGGTATGATATTGTCTGATATTAATATTGAAAATTTTCGTCGAGCATGTTCAGTTAAAGAGATAATAATTTTGGCTTTTAGAATTATTAAATTTCTGCTTAATAATTAACAGTTTGTACATCATAGTATAGAGTATTAATTAATAATGAAATTATACCTAACGATCATTTTGGCATAACTGAGGCTTAAATTAATTTAAATCCGGTGCAACTGCATCAAAAATCTGAACGAAAAATATCAGCGCTATCGCATATCAATTTCAGCGTAATTGAGCATGACCCTTTGACAGTATAAAAAATTATACATTTCAGTTTAATTTTTCAATTTTCTGATTATCTCAAAATGCGTATCCATCCCTTTGCACCATTTTATTACTCAGCTAACCATTTTTTACGAAAAATTATTATTTCATTTTTAAATGCTTTTGGATGAAAAAATTTTATATTATTTGGAATAATCTTTTAACAAGTAAATGTATCAATTTATTATTTAAATTTATCAATTAATTTTTTCTTGGATTAACGCTTTAAAACAACCTTCACTTTACAGGTCCACATGAATTACAGGTTTAATTTTGCTATCTTCTACTAGGTCATTTAAGGGTATCTTTGTTTTCACTACTTTTGAAGGTTTCTTTAACTAGCACTCAACAAAACTGGAAATATCCAAAACTAAAATGTTGCAAAGAACAAAAGCCTGAAAGATATTTCCGCATTATCTTCTGTAGCAGACAATTTTAGAAATGGGTATACCGACAATACATCCTTGAGAAAATGGAATCGAAGTATATCAATTTTTTATTGATTATTAAATCAATTCATGAATTTTTTATTTTATTCGTATCAATTTGATCGATCCGTTGATAGTTTCAACAGGTTTTGTTCACTTGATTGAACTGCCTGGTGACAAATAAATATGATTAACTGATAATCATCAGATCAACATCAGATATATACATGTCGCCATAACGATCAACATGAAGACGTTAAGTCGAACGAATTTGAACCGAAAAGCGCCTTTAGTTACTTGAGAAATCTTACGTAAACACCAGCGGTCCACCATCCGTTGAGAGAGTTTACTTATCTTAAGCTTACTTATCTTCATGCCTTGACCGAACTTTCAAGAGCTTTCGAAGACTTAAGTCAAATAGAAAAAAGTTATATGCATGCAGTCATATATGCCAGTATATGCGTCACGTATATGATTTAAATTTGCGATATAAATGTTGCTCAGCTGTCCAAAAAACTGATTTCCTCAAGCAGCAAACACTGCGACACCTGACATCTCATATCTTTCGGGTAATAAAAAGTTGAGGTGAAAAATTCACCTGACTACGTCTTTTATTTTATACAAACCTGTTATTATTCGCATTTATTTAGAGAATTATATGCTTATCTTTTGGTACTTTCATAAAAAAAATAATAGAATATAAAGTGCAATAAAATTTCAAGGAATCCATTTTGCGAACTAAACTCGTGTAAAATCTAAAAATCACTTCCAACGAAAACTGAATTTAAAATATATTTTATCCGAATCATGACTTAATATTTGAAATTCAGCTGACATAATGCATACAGTATTTTCATTACGAATAAACAATACAAAATATACGAATTCGTCGAATCATCTGAGTTATATGAAAATGGAAAATAAAGCTTCATTTGAACAAAATATTTAAGCTGTTTACTTTATTATCAAAATTTAATAAACTAATTTTCTATCATTGGAAAAATTAGTGATGCGCGACAATACGCGACACACAGCGTAAAATTTAAGGGTTTATTTATCAATTCATGTTCTCATGTTCAAATAATTCCTTTATTTCTGTCCGGAATTTATTTGTGTAAATATTGATGTTATCGTTGAAATTGTTTTACAATTACGTTTTTTATAAAGCCTTTATTATGCTGATTATTTCTATAAAACAAACATAGAACAACAAAAAATGTCACTGGAATAATTTAAAAAAATATCACAGTAGAAAGTAACCGCGTTTTAATAAGTGTTTTATTGTTGTACTTGGAAAATTACACTCGATTTGGACAGTGTTCAACAAAGTCCCCGCTCATCATTCAGACACTTTTCGCCCCTGTCTAGTACGGCAATAACAGTTACGCTGGACAAGGACTAGCCCTGACCGGGCAGTGCTCAGTACTATATGCTTAACATAAACTCAAATTGAACAGAACTCGTCCATGTCCAAAAGGGCAGCCAATTAATTTTTTGTTTTTTAGTATAAATGTCATTTGCAATTAAACATTTGTCACTTCAAGTCATTTGAGATATATCAGAGCTGAAAAGCCTTCCAAATATAAACATTGCGACAACAGATTCAACAGGTCATATTTCTTGAAATGTCATGTCAAAACTCACAGAGGAAAAATGCCTATCAAAACAAAATGCAAAAGTCATAAAAATTATGAGCTACTTGTTTGCACTCTCCGACATTTTTTTGAAAATATTCAGTTATAAAATGTCGTTTTAAAAAATCATATTGAATAACGTACAAGGTTCAGAAATACGGGTTTTCACTATTACTTATTTTTACTGCACCACTGTTTTCAGCAGTGTTATAGAATTTAATGTTCTTCTCCAAGAATATTAACATTTATAATAATCTAATTTGAATATTACGAGTGATAATAAAAAATATATTTATTTTTTGGATGCATTTGAATGATCATATCGTGTACGTCTACACGTTAAAAGTACTAATGATAATTTCTTGGAGAAGTCGAGGATCAACGTAAGCACCAATTCGAGATATACATTATGTGCCAAAACGAATGTATTAAGAATACCAACAATATATCATCAAATGCATCATAATTCAATTTTTTGGGGGAATTATTTGAAATGAATTAATCATATTATAGGTCGTAAAAAATATAAAGTAGCATGTACATTTGAAAAATTGCATTGCCGTTACATACTATAATGTCATAAAATTTATAGGCAAGCCAGAAATGGAAGTTTTCTACATTCATTGAGATTTTTTAAAGAACAATTCAGCACGGTCAAATTTTTCAATTTTTCATTGTCATTAATAAATTCTAATTTTTTTTTCATCTAGAAGTTCCCAAATTTTTTTAATTTGGTTCAGCTCGCAATTTACGACCTAATGGTGCACTGGAGGATGAGACAACTAAAATTGCTGTTTTAAATGTCAGTAATAGGTCTCTGGTCAATTTATTTTGCGAGAATTATCGGCTGCGATATCGGCCCAAAC